>BQNB010002562.1:58383-112981 GCA_026074375.1 Tanacetum coccineum | reverse complement strand
AAAAGGAGAAACAAGTAATGTATCTACCGATTCGTCATCGGGCTCAAGGTCATCTACATCAATTTCATTAGGTTGTTGTGTGAAACCATTAAGGAATCGGTCAATGTTCTCTAGGCGAGAATTGATGTAGATCGAGATTGCCTGTAGCTCGTTGAGCTCTTGGACAATCTTTGTGCGAAGCGCAGTTGGTAGGATAGGTGGGTTGTTAGTCGGTGGTGGATTCGCGTTCTCCATAATGAAGAATGGAACAATCAACAAAAATTACAAAACAAACAAACAAAGAAGAGATAGTCTACGAGAAAGCTAATATAATGAAAATAAAAATCTTACTTGATAGGAATCAAGCGAGTAGACCTAAGTTACACAATGGTCGAAACCTAATTATTCCCCATGCAGCGGCACCAAAAACTTGATGCGGTCGTCATAGGACTTCAACAAGAAGTTTTATAACTCCCTAAACAGTGCATCTTATCATTGTAGTGTAGTATAGGCAAGACTCGGGGGTTGTTATCGTTCTCTAGGGGAATAGGTTGGGAAGGCTCGAACAAGATCTAACAGAGGTCTACGGGGTTGAGAGAAGATTCTTTTTGTATTTTTATTTTATAGAAAGCAGGTAAAATCATGTTTTAAGAGGTTGGTTTGATTAAACTAAATTAATAAAGTATATCTAAACTAATTTGGTGATAACTTATATGATAAACGAACGTATTTACTTAATCATGCACTACTCCTCAGATTGCTTCTCCTAATCATGTTGCTTTGTCACACTTGTGATGATATGTGTAAGTATTTCCTAAGTCATGAACGAATTATACGAACCCACCGTCTATTTAATATTCTGTTAAGGCAACGCACGAGTAAGGTAGTATGAAGACTATTACAAGGCCCCTAAGAGTATATTAAATGCAATTAAAATATCTTAAGAGGGATCAACCATATTAGGGGTAAGGTAGTATAAAGACTGTTATCGATGGTATCCTTTCTATACACTCGCGTTTCCCTAGACGTCTATGCCAATTTAATACCTTATGGCTAGTTTTCTAAAGCCTAACGCCCACATCCATCACAAGAAGCAATAGTAAAAGGATTTACAATCTAAGTTTCATGCAATCATAAGTGAATACTAATAGATCTAACCTTGCATGGCAAATAAAGGAGAAGAACAAGAATCTATCACAAAACACATAGACATATTAAGTGATAAAGGATAAATGAACTTTACTTGATTAAATTATGCAGTTAAGGCTGTTACAAGAGGCTTTTGACACCTTAAAAATGATCCTAAACGCTGCCAAAATCGTCTTCTAAAACTAGGGTTCGTCTCTCAAAAGTTACACACTAAAACACTAAAAATGGATTTGTATATATAAGAAAACAAGCGCGATGGCGTCGCTTTATGTTCCTGACGCCGTCGTGCTGCAATGTTCTTCAAGGTTTTTTAAGTCGGCTTCGTTCTGACGCCGTCTACAATTTCATGACGTCGTCGCTTGATAACTTTGATGCCGTCGCTTGTAATTGGCGACGCCGTCTCCACGTACTGTATGCTTTTCTTCAAGATAGTTGGTGTAGAGTCTTAGTATTATCTATTTTTTCTCCAACTGAGCCCAAGTCACGTGTATTTTCACCAAATGCCATCCAAATGCTAAAAACACAGAAACGAACGATTAAGCACATAATTTGGACATATTTGCATGATTTAGGGGGTTAAATAATCCTGAAAAAGTGTATAAAATGACACCTCATTAGCCTCGCACCTTTGCAAGGCCTTAGCGGCGCTATGGCGTGCCTTTTAGAACCCTGCATGCAATACAAAAGACTAAAACAGATAACGTATTACGTAAAATACAAAAACGAACAGAATATTACGAAAGTAGCCCGCCCGTTGGGCGGGTTAGATAACTACTTTATAATATAAAGAAAGGAAAAATGAAAAGAGAAGTACTAAAGTGGGCCAATATTTTCATAAAACCATGCCATATACCCTGGATCTTACAGAGTGACTTTTTTTAGGCGTAAATACTAAAACTTAAAGTGCAGCTAGCAAACAAACAACGATTTTCACTTCTAAAACTCAAAACCCAATCCAAACCTCCTAATCAAACTGGCCCTAAAAAATTTAAAATAGTATTTTTCTCACCGACATTAAACTCAAATTTAAATCTTAATTCAAATTCAAATATTAATTTTAGTCCGAATCCAACTCTTAAACCCGTATACAAATCAAACAGGCCCTTAATTCTAGAGTTGATACGTGCATATTAAGAATCAAAAAGTATCGCTAGAAGTTGATCTCTCATAAATGCTTAGAAAGCTCGAACTAGTGATAAAAATACGCATTGAATGATAAAAAAACCGCGTACAATGTTGAATAAAGTCGAACTGTGCGAAAACAAATTTTAGTGGTTTCAGGGCTTTTTTTTTGAAAAATGAGTAATTAGAGAGAAGGTATCGAAAAAGAATATTTTGTAAATTTTAATTTTAGTATTTACTTGTTAGGCAATTTATATTATCTTAGTGAAGTGTCTTGAAATTATTAAACTTGGTTGTATGCTTCAGAGTAGAAAGTGCAGTCGGAACCATAAGCTCGTGTTATAATAAAATAAATACCAGCATGCCAACCCTATGGACATAAGCCAACACGCCTTAAATCTATTGACTTATAAAGTTTGGTTCATTATAGATCAGTTTTTTTTTTTCAAATATCAAATGGTAAGATCCCCACTCTCCATTCCCTTTCATCCAATGACTGATATTAAAGAAGTCATTTTTATAAAGTATACACGGAAGGGAGAAATAGTCATTTTACTAAAATGATAAATCCTGTGCTAGGCACATTTATCCCATTATGCCACACACTCACACTTCTTTCAACAACCTCTCTTCTCATTCAATCTCATCAGTCAATCTTGCACACGTAACCTTTAATTCACTCTCATGTCAACACACACTTATAAATTTCAATCACCTAAGTATCAATTTTCCTATAATATCATCATATGAATTCGGTTAAATCATAAAAATGATCAATATTATGGATATTCGAAAGGAAATCATGAAGTATAAGAACGTTTCTAGTAAAAATTTAACCCGATATTGATGTATTTTTGATTATTGTATGTATTATGTCGATTTGATATTGAATCTTTTATATAATAAAAGAATTACATCATTTCAGAGTTTTCTATCAGATTAAATCTTATGAATTAAAAAATTTGACCAATCAAAATGCTTGATTTTGCCACGTAGGCAATATCGTGCGATCTGATTAGTCAATAAAAAGTCAAAATTGAATCAGTTTAGTCAACATTAAAAAGTTTTGGTGGAAAAATCTTATGGAGAAAAAAAAACACATAAAAATATATGTGTCAAATTTGTAAAAACAAAAACTTGAAAAAAGAAGAGGTAATTACTAAAACTTTAGTGGTTTAATTTTAAATAAATTATATGGAGTTAAGTGTAATTTTACAAATTTTATTATAACTTTAAAAAAGAAACAAATAACCTCTTAAACTTTATACTCCTAGACATTATATCTTAAAATATAACAAACGCAAACAATTCTTACTTTCAACAAAGATTTAACATTATTTAATCATATCACAAATCTACCCGAAGACTTTTTAGTGGATTTTTCATTATCGGCATAAAATCACGTTGTAAAACCAAATAGAAAAACACAGAATCACATAAATTATAGTAAATAAAGAAAAAGTGATTTCTAGCTATTCATTGATGAGTTTGGAAGAAATTACATTTTATTTTCTTTTGGTTTAATGCATACTAAAATTCTAACAACTGAATTTCTGAAAAAGTATTTATTTCGAATATAACGAGGAGAAAATCAATCCCCTTGTGGCCTCGAAGGTTCACTTGAGCCGACTCCGGGCTACCTAAAATGGTAGTTTCGCTGGGATTAGTTGGTTCACAATATCGAGTCCGAAACAGATAAATCAAAAGGAAACAAAAATACTAATTATCCTACTACGTAATATATAAAAGATTTAATAAATCTATTCTCTTCATATGATTTCGATAATACTCCATACATAACTAATAAAATTAGAATATGTCCAAGTCCCGTGCGTGCACGGGCATTAAAACTAGTTTAAGTTTAATGATGACTTCACTTATGTGTGATGCCATTATTTTTTTTTTAGCTTAAACACTAGTTATATCTGGTGTATTATTTATTTTATAATTCATTACTAAATGCTGGCATTGATATGATGTGGCAAAGATGTATCATGTTTAATTGTTTGATGTTTGGAATTTGTTATCGAAAGTGGTCGTGAAAATGGTTATTTATGATAAATTCATAATTGTTAGGTAAGTGAAAAATATTTAATGTTTAGTAAGTGTGATATTTATGTTCAATTAATAATTTATGCATGTGGTTTTACATAGAAAAAATTCTATTATCGTATTCACTGTTAAGTGCTTTAAAACCCGGGTTGACCCGGTCGGTTGAACCGTGAACCGGTCGGGTGATCGAAAGCCGGATTTTGCCGAATTTCCCGGTTGAATCGTGACCCAATGGCTCGAAAGGGTCAATTAAAAAACCGTTTTCTAAAACATTAATTAATATCGATTAATACTTTGTTAAGATTTTGTTGGTTGAAAGATTTAACATTGTAATTTAACTCACTATGCTAGTGTTGATATTAATGTTGTTGATTTATCATTAATATCTATGTTGTCACATTCAGTGGCGTGAACAACGGAAATAGGATCGTTTTGTGATGTGGGAGGCAAAAAAAACAATTGACTAAAACAACAAAATGGAGAAGAATAACTAGGGTGAAATAGTTCTTAGATCGATTATTGTTACTTAAAGATGAATGATTTATAAGATTTTAAAGCGTTAAATGTTAGGTTTCGGTATGTGGGCAGGGGGCAAATTTGGTGGAGGGCACTTTTGAAAAAGGTCAAAATAAAAAAAAAAATTACACTAAAGTTTCATCTTTTTCGGCTAGCCATGGAGGGCACCTGCCCCCATACTATAACCATGCATCTGTCCATGTATACAATATGCGACTTTAATATGTTTTTTCTTATATTCTTATATAAACTTTAAATAAATTTTATATATTTTGTATTTTTAAAATATAAAGTCTAGAAGATATAAAGTCTAAGAGGGTATTTGTTTATTTTCTAAAGTTATTAAATATCTGGAAAATTATAAGTGTTGGTCCTTGACAATCGTGTAATATCTTATCATATCACCACGAGACCCATTTGGCTAACTAATAACATCATTTGTACTTTTCAATGCTTTATAAATCTTATTAGAATGAATCTATGATTTACAAGTGCACCCGGTTGTTTGCGGACCAACAACCGGGATATTGAATGACAAACTATACTCCCATTGTTCATAGCTTTGCTCATGAACCAATAGAGGAGAATCCTACCACTAAGATATTACATTGTGTGTTTTCTGTGTGTAAGAATTCTTAACCTATCTCTATTACAAGTGAACATATATATAGTGGAAAAGTGAAGCTTCCATGTGAAGCTTCATTAAAGTCAAGGTAACCACTCTTGTCCTTTCGTGTCTTTCTTTAAGCAACCATCAATAAATTACAAGCCCTCGCTTGTACCTTTTGTCTTCTACTGCTTTTTGCTAAAAGTAAGTTCCCGCCAATATGTTCAGACTTTATTCAGAGATGGTCTTCGGGAGTCAGTGAGCCATTTGTCAATACTAACTGACTCCATCATCCTGATCTTGGTTCTTTCTTCACTCGCTGAGGTCCGCCTCAGATCATGATGAGTCTTTCTTCTAAACTCTGAAGAACATCTTGAGGATGACTCATTGAACTTATTCAAGTTCAGCGACTTGTTTCTACTTAGGATATATTTCATACGAATCATGTACAAGGGACAATTAGGCTCTGAATTGGCCCAACAATCTCCCCCTATTTGGATAGAAATATAGCCTAAGTCAATTAGTAGTAAGTGAGCATAAAGGCTTCTTCTTACATACTAAGTTACAACAAAGAGACATAAAAGATAAATATTCTGATCATTTGTTGTTGATGTTGTTGAACATGATGTTCATCTTCATTAGTTCTGTAGCATCTTGTATTTTACGGTCAATATTCTAAACCGAGCCCTAATTCTATATTCTAATTTTTATACAGTAGAATTTATTGTTTTTGTTTTTAGCCGATTTATCGAAAATCGTCGTTTTTAGTTATTTACGAGTTGTGCTTTGAATAATTATCCGTAAAGCGTTTTAAGAAATTTAAAATTTCATGTTTTCACTCCGAAAGTCAATTTATTGTTATTTTAGTATTTTATGATTTTTCTCGCGTTTTACCGAAGCCGTATCAAAAATAGTACTTTAACACTTTTTAATACTTTAACTAAGTGTTTTAAATCAAATATTGTGGTATAAATGTTTTAGAAAAATAAAAATATAAATATAAAATAAACAAAACATAAAAACCAAACTTCCAATTTTCTTCTAATTAACTTCTACTAAACTAGAAAACAAACACTCCCTTATTACCTTTACTCTTATATTCTAAAACAAACACCCCCTTAGAAACTTAACTAGTCATGTTTGACCACCTATATATGTGTTTGACCCCCTTCATTCACACACATACAACAGGAAAAAAAACGGCACTCTCTTCCTCTCCTTTTATGTTCGACGCACACAACCACAAAACCACCAAAAATCATCATCAAACTTTACCAAATCAATACCTATTAATCCCAAATCACTCATATATTAATTCTCATCATCCCATATCACACTAAATCAACCATGCATGATTGATTATGAAATTCTTGATTTTTATTGATTTTCGATTTCAAGGGTTTTGATCTAATTGAGGGTAATTGGAGTTGCAAGGGAGTAATAATAAGTGGGTAAATAAGTTGTGGTGCAACAAAAACGAGTTTCGGATATTGTTTGGGGATTCTGAGTGGACCGGACAACAATCAAAACCCACAAGGGTTGATTGTTTTGATCATCTAGCTATCTTGTTGTATTTTATAAGTAATCTATTTAGTTTTTGTATTGATTTGGTTATATATTACTTGCATGTGTTAATTTTATATTCGAGAATCCATGAGTTATATTGCATTGTTGTCTTATTTGAGTTGTTATTGCGAGGAGATAGGTTAGAATAGGCATGTGTTGAAGTTTTGGTGAAGTGAAATTGGTGTTTGGTAGAGTTTCGAGTTAGACGAATTAATGCAGAAAATCGGACAGCCATATTAGGGCATCATAAATATTTTTAATCTGGTTTTGGGCTTTAGATTATGATAGGGTTCGTTCTTGCGGTCGTTTCGATAAAAAATTCGGCTTCTAACACCTAAAAACAAGCGTTTGGCGGCCATTTTAAGTTGGGAAAACTTATAAGAGCTCCAATCGGCTCATGAACAAAAGTTTATTTTTCGCAGATTTTTTAAGGGCATTTTCATCATTTTCTGTCGAATTTTGGGTCTCGGGTTTGTTTAAAATGTCGTTTTACTTCCCCGAGATGATAACTAAGGCTAAAAACGTATGTTAACGAGTCAAAAACTTAAAAGAAATTATGCGTTTTTGTTAAAAAGAAGTTAATTTTCTGCAGAAACTTGCAGGGGTATTTTGGTCATTTTCTGTTGGGTTTCGGGTCTCGGCTAAAACTAAAAAGTTGTCCGAAACGTCGTTTTACATCAAATTGCTTTAGAGTCCGAGTCGTGAAAATGTGATTTAGCGGGTCGTTTTGGACGGGTCAGATTTAAGAAAAATGTATAATAAAAAGTCAAACTTGGCGAAATTCTTTTAATGGTCAATTAGCGTTATGGAGAATGATTAGGCGTAAAATATATTAACTAAAGCTGAAATTACAACTAATAAGTTAGTCTTTCGCTTTTGTTCGCGTCTAGATGTCTTAATCTTGATAATGGGTCAAAATGGGTAATTTTCATTAAAAATTACATATTAGTCGGAATGGGTTAAAATAGAGTTAAACTTAAGGCGAAACATTTAAGTGGGTATAAATAAGTAAGTTTGGCGCGCTCATGGATTCTACGATATAAGATTTCATATATGTCGGAATATATTTATTTTACATACTTATGCATTTTATGCATTTTTCTTATAAATATATTCTTATACGCGCACCATTATTATAGGTCGCGGGTGAGACGTTGTCGTCGTTCTCTCATTGTTGAGTTTCTTGTTCGATACTTCCATTTAAAGTGAGTTCATAGCCCCACCTTTTATCTTTTAATGGTTTTCATAAATTATTTTCGGGGTGAGAATGCATGCTCGTTTACTAAGCAAATTTATTGATTTCTACTACTTAAGCGTTACATGACTTTTAATACATGGTTGTTTACTCATGAATTTACTAAAGCTTGATTTGCTTACTGCATGATTTGAGATCACTGAATTCTTATATATGAAAACTGAAAGTTTTGAACATATTACTTGCTTTACATTGGACACAAGTGTTTCTCAATTGTATGTTATTTTAGATCATATTATTGCCTAAGTACCCTTTGCCATTAAGTCCCCTTTTCTATCATGAACCGTTAGTTACTAGTGTAGTAAACGCGAGTGTTGTGGATAGATCTATCGGGATTGACAATCCCCGTCTGGGCTGTGGTTTCTAGATAACCATTGACGCATTTAACATTTGAGGTATTTCGTAGGATGTTTGACAGCATATGTATCTGCTTTGGGGCACAAACCTCGACTACTGGTTTGATTACATTTCATTACATGTTAAGGTTAGGTGTCATGAGCTTAGGGCAATAATGTATATTTCTTTTAGACTTGGTGAATTTGTTTCTCTTGTCTACATTACTTTAGTCTTGTGCTCCACTACTAAACATTACTTGATTTATTGAATCACTACTTGGATTTCGGAACTAATATTTATAAATGTTGTAACGCTTCTTTTCTTACTGAAATATTTCTTAAGTTATTTCAATACTACTTTTACTTAAACCTATGTATTCACCAACATATTGTTGACGTTTTTGCATTTATTTTTTCAGGTTATTATATTGCTAGCTGAGCATTGGGAGCACTCGAGTCGCGCAGATATAAATATTTTTGAAGGTTTTATAATTTAAGTACCATTTGACAAATATTTTGACAATGTTTTCTATTATATTTCAAATGGGACTTGTTGTTACTCTGATATTTTATAAAAATTATCGAATGGTTAACTTTTCAAAATGTCTTACTTAGAGTCGTTTTCTGTAACTTGTACTTTGTGCTATGAAGTAGCACCCCAAGTGGTATTCCGCTGCTTTGTGATTTTTGGAGGTGTTACAGAGTGGTATCAGAGCTCAAGTTATAGCGAACTAGGTCGTTTTCAAAACCTGGACTATAACTGTTTTTTCTCGAAAAAATTTAAGAGTCTTTCACCGATGTCCGATATCCGCGCGCGCATGCTTTCTGATCCCTTATATGCTCTCCTTTTCATATCCACTACTATTACATGGATAATGAGTATTTAACACTTGGTTATGATTTCGCCCTCTTACGTTTATCTTATGAAGTCTTACTATTTACCTTATATCGATCAGTTATATAAATATTGACCACTTCGATTATCGCGTGCTTCCTGATTTCTCATTTACTCCCTTGAACATTGATACTGGTATCATATAAGGATACCTATACATATGGGCTATTTTATTTTTGATCTCTTACGATTAACTTTGAACTTTTTCGCGACTTTAGTTTATTCTTTTTTGATGATATTGAAATTCAGTGTAGTTTATCAAACTCGTTTGTTAATTTATCATTCGACTCCAAGTTTGAACACTCTTCTTATGCTCTTGAATCGCATATGTGATTTTGTAATCCATCGTTTTGAAGTCTTCCAGTTGATGGGAATACGACTTTATCTTGTCACCTCGGACCGTGCCGCCTTTTGGCACTTACCTTTGGAACGCGATTGACTAACGTCTCATTATTCTTCTCGTAACTTCTTATGATTTTGAAGAATCATGCCGCCAAGGAGACTCCTTCTTCTCAACGTAACATTGTTTTGACCTCGTGTTTTGTTGTGACAATGCTTAAGTAGGCTAATTTATAATTATCTTATTGAAATGAATTGGGACGCCTCTTCATTTGAATAAAGAAATTATAAATCGTTGAATCATAAATTTCTAAGTCTTATTTACATGGATTGGGATGCCTTTGGATGTAAATAACGATTTGTAAATGAGTGGGCTTAAGTGTATGGCATTCGTACGAATAACTTTCTTTCAATTTGTAATCCGTTTGTACGAATAATTCCTTTTCTTCGTTCATCTAATCATTTTAGTTATTACCTTCATACGAATGAGTCTTTAGACTTCATTCGGTTCGTAATTTGTTCATTTGATTATTTCCAAATGTGTATCCGACATGGCGTGCATCTCTTCTAACAAGTAATACATCCGTACGAATCATTCATTGTCTTTTCTCTTCGAATCGCTATCATTATTGCTTTTGTACAAATGGTTATCTTGAAATTCTTTCGACTTGTAATATGTGATATGGATTTTTTCGGATGTGTATCAACCGTCGCAAACCCTATGGAGATAAGTAGAATAGAGCACCGGGACGGCGTTCCCTTAAGGTGGGAAGACTGTAGCATCTTGTATTTTACGGTCAATATTCTAAACCGAGCCCTAATTCTATATTCTAATTTTTATAGAATTTATTATTTTTGTTTTTATCTGATTTATCGAAAATCGTTGTTTTTAGTTATTTACGAGTTGTGCTTTGAATAATTATCCGTAAAGCGTTTTAAGAAATTTAAAATTTCATGTTTTCACTCCGGAAGTCAATTTATTGTTATTTTAGTATTTTATGATTTTTCTTGGGTTTTGTCGAAGCCGTGTCAAAAATAGTACTTTAACATTTTTGTGTTTTAAATCAAATATTGTGGTATAAATGTTTTAGAAAAATAAAAATAAAAATATAAAATAAACAAAACATAAAAACCAAACATCCTTTTTTCTTCTAATTAACTTCTACTAAACTAGAAAACAAACACTCCCTTATTACCTTTACTCCTACTATATTCTAAAACAAACACCCCTTTAGGAACTTACCTAGTCATGTTTGACCACCTATGAACCCTTTCATTCACACACATACAACAGATAAAAAAATAACGGCACTCTCTTCCTCTCCCTTTCTGTTCGACGCACACAACCACAAAACCACCAAAAATCATCATCAAACTTTATCAAATCAATACCTATTAATCCCAAATCACTCCTATACTAATTCTCATCATCCCATATCACATTAAATCAACCATGCATGATTGATTGTGAAATTCTTGATTTTTATTAATTTTCGATTTCAAGGGTTTTGATCTAATTGAGGGTAATTGGAGTTGCAATGGTATAATAATAAGTGGGTAAATAAGTTGTGATGCAAATTATTTTGGGGATTGTGAGTGGATCGGCCAACAATCAAAACCCACAAGGGTTGATTGTTTTGATCATCTAGCTATTTTGTTGTATTTTGTAAGTAATCTATTTAGTTTTTGTATTGATTTGGTTATATATTACTTGCATGTGTTAATTTTATATTCGAGAATCCATGAGTCATATTGCATGTTGATAATTTGAGGTGTTATTGGATGGAGATAGGTTAGAATAGGCATGTGTTGAAGTTTTGGTGAAGTGAAATTGGTGTTTGGTAGAGTTTCGGGTTAGACGAATTAATGCAGAAAATCGGACAGCCATATTCGGGCATCATAAATATTTTAATCTGATTTTGGGCTTTAGATTATGATAGGGTTCGTTCTTGCGGTCGTTTCGATATAAAATTCGGCTTCTAACTCTTAAAAACGAGCGTCTGACAGCCATTTTAAGTTGGGAAAACTTATAAGAGCTCCAATCAGCTCATGAACAAAAGTTAATTTTCTGCAGATTTTTGTAAGGGCATTTTTGTTATTTTCTGTCCAGTTTTGGATCTCGGGTAAAACTAAAAAGTTGTTGAAAATGCCGTTTTACCTTTCCCCAAGGATATCTAAGTTCAAAAACACATGTTAACGAGTCAAAAAGCTTAGGATTAAACACTATATTATTTTAAGAAAAAGTTGATTTTCTGCAGAAACTTACAGGGGCATTTTGGTCATTTTCTGTTGGTTTCGGGTCTCGGCTAAAACTAAAAAGTTTTCCGAAACGTCGTTTTACATCAAATTGCTTTAGAGTTCGAGTCGTGAAAATGTGATTTAGAGGGTCGTTTTGGACGTGTCAGATTTAAAGAAATATATATAATAAAGAGTCAAACTTGGCGAAATTCTTTTAATGGTCAATTAGCGTTATGAAGAATGATTAAGGTGTAAAATATTTAACTACAACTGAAATTTCAACTAATAAGTTAGTCTTTTGCTTTTGTTCACGTTTAGATGTCTTAATCTTGATAATTAGTCAAAATGAGTAATTTTCATTAAAAAAATACATATTAGTCGGAATGAATTAAACTTAAGGCGAAACATTTAAGTGGGTATAAATAAGTAAGTTTGGCGCGCTCATGGATTCTACGATATAAGATTTCATATATGTCGGAATATATTTATTTTACATATTTATGCATTTTATGCATTTTTTTATAAATATATTCTTATACGCGCACCATTATTATAGGTCGCGGGTGAGACGTTGTCGCCGTTCTCTCCTTGTTGAGTTTCTTATTCGATACTTCCATTTAAGGTGAGTTCATAGCCTCACATTTTCTCTTTTAATGGCTTTCATAAACTGTTTTCGGGTTGAGAATGCATGCTCGTTTACTAAGCAAATTTATTGATTTCTACTACTTAAGCGTTACATGACTTTTAATACATGGTTGTTTACTCATGAATTTACTAAAGCTTGATTTGCTTACTTCATGATTTGAGATCACTAAATTCTTATATATGAAAACTGAGAGTTTTGAACACATTACTTGTTTTACATTAGACACAAGTGTTTTTCAATTGTAAGCTATTCCAGATCATATTATTGCCTAAGTACCATTTGCCATTAAGTCCCATTTTATATCATGAACCGTTAGTTACTAGTGTAGTAAACGCAAGTGTTGTGGATAGATCTATCGGGATTGACAATCCCCGTCTGGGCTGTGGTTTCTAGATAACCATTGACGCATTTAACATTTGAGGTATTTCATAGGATGTTTGGTAGCATGTGTATCTGTTTTAGGGCACAAACCTCGAGTACTGGTTTGATTACATTTCATTACGTGTTAAGGTTCGGTGTCATGAGCTTAGGGCAATAATGTATATTTCCTTTAGACTTGGTGAATTTGTTTCTCTTGTCTACATTACTTTAGTCTTGTGGTCCACTACTAAACATTACTTGATTTATTTAATCACTATTTGGATTTCGAAACTAATACTTATAAATGTTGCAACGCTTCTTTTCTTACTGAAATATTTCTTAAGTTATTTCAATACTACTTTTACTTAAACCTATGTATTCACCAACATATTGTTGACGTTTTTGCATGTATTTTCTCAGGTTGTTATATTGCTAGCTGAGCATTGGGAGCACTCGAGTAGCGCAGATATAAATATTTCTGAAGGCTTTATAATTTAAGTACCATTCGACAAATATTTTGACAATGTTTTCTATTACATTTCAAATGGGACCTGTTGTTACTCTGATATTTTATAAAAATTATCGAATGGTTTGACTTTTCAAAACGTCTCACTTAGAGTCGTTTTCTGTAACTTGTACTTTGTGCTATGAAGTAGCACTGGGTATTCCGTTGCGTTGTGATTTTTAGGGGTGTTACAAGTTCAAGGCTTCTTGTCCCCGACTTTCTTTAGTCTCTGATGAAGAACCTTGAAGATGACCATCTTGGGGTGTGTTGACTTTGGTTCAGAGCTCGTTTCAAACTGTGGTGATACTGATAAATACAAACAACCTAAATACATAATAATTCCAGAACACTTGTTTACTCCATGACTGATTTAAATTAGTTTCACACAACAATTAAACCCCGAAACCATCTCATCATTTCTTAAAACCTCATAAACCCAAGACAACAGACAATGATGACAATGATACTCACTGAAGATGCATTCGCTGAGAGATGCATTAGCTGAGTGCTCTGCCCCTTTTCCACTAATTATTTAATCAGCATCAACACCAGCTTCATCATTACACGCTTCATCATTACACATTCACCAACTTCTTTACCCACCTAACGACTCATACCCGTTCTTCCTTGAGATGGATTTTTTGTTGTTTTTTTGTGAGTGTTAAATCTGGGTATTGATTTTGGTGTGTCGTGGGTATCTTTTATTTGTGTTTGTTTTGTGCTGTGAGAGGTGATTTTGTAGTGGTGTGGTGTTTTTGTTTGTGTGTGGTGATTTTGTAATGTGATGATAAGTTTAGCATTGAAGTTCTTATCAGTGTGTCTTTCTCCCTCTCAAAAAGTGCATTCGGAGAAGCAATTTTTGAAGGCATTACACACGATAGTTTTCACTATTTTTAATGATTGAATCCCTTGATTGAATTGCTTCGATACTAAGGTTTAATCCTTAGTTTTTTTGTAAGTGTTTGAATACCCATGTTTGACCTCAAGTTGAAACCTTGTGGCTTGACCAACTTAGTTGGCACTATAGTTTTTGGCAAACTATCAGCCATCAACGGATTTGTTGATTCTTTACCGGTAACCGTTTGCTCCGGAATAGCCAATTCTTTCTTGCTGTTTAGGCATGGTGAATTGATTATCATTTTTGGTGCGGTGGTTAAACCGACACTCATGAACTTTCAGCACTATGGCTATCCTGTTCGTGGATCTGTGATGTTTTAGCCATAAGGCAATGAGATTATTCCTTTTTTTATGTTCCGATCTTACTCGGATCGGTCTAAGCTTTAAAAACTCTTTTAACCCGTATTCCACATTAACTCTTCGAATCACGTTCCCATTTAACTCATGTCACTCCGAGCACCTCATTTTTCAAGTCATCGACCACGTTCAGTTATTAAAATTAAGTATGTGAAAGTATCAGGGGTTCGCTAACCTTGGGGTGTGCTGATTGGGGGTTCGCTGACTTTGGTTCAGCAGATTATTCCGACGAGTATTAGCTTCAACTTCACGTTCATTTCAGGTATTAGCGGGTAGAGTTTCAAGTAAGTTCAGGACTAGGACTGATTCTTATCAGCTCCTATTCTAAACTTTTAAACTGAACCGCATTCTCTGAGTTGCATTCCTAATATTTAGCTTTGCTTGAACAACTTAGGTTCAGTGGTGACGGGGTTCAGCTTCAGAGACCTTGGGTGAGCGGGTAACTTCAATCAGGTGACATATCTCAGCTAACTTATCTCAGGCTAAGCCCGAAACTATGAACGACACCCCTATGCAATCAATTTTATACCCATGTTCACGAAAAACTCTATCTTTCATTGCCGTGGTACCTCAGAGGGCTGGTACCTCAGAGGGATCGTAAGCTCAGCGGGTTCTTGAAAAAATTCAAAGGTTCGGCTCACCAGCTAAGTTCAGCCGGTTTACCTTGTCGTGTTTGGTGACTTTGGTTCAGTGACCTGGTTTTTGGTTCAGGCATGTGTCATTTAGCGGGTTGGTTGAGGTTCATTCAGGTAGGTATGTGTCAGTGGGTGTCTTCAATGGACGAGGTTCATCTTGTTTTTCAGGGGTTCAAACATTGTGGTGATCAGTCATACAGGTTTGTATATTCACTGATAAATACACACTCCCAACAAATAGCAATCCCAACAATAAATCTCACACATTTGATGAAGATTTTTGTTCCTCGGTCGATTGATCAAAACTATTCCACTGATACGCCATTTATCATCCATGAGTTTACACCTTTAGCAACATCAATTATCAGCCCCATTAACATCAACCTACTCTAAAATCAGTTACATCGAACACAGCTAACCATTCCCACACAAACAGACTAATACTTGGTCAATCCGTGTCCATTTAAATCAGCTCCTCAACAACATTCCGAAACTAATTCTTATCTCACTACTACCCCGCTCCATCACCTATGCAAACCAGATTAACAAACACACCCGCTGCAGTCGATTGGATTTGTTGCGTGAATTGGTTTCTTGTGAACGGATTTGATGGGTTTGAGATTCTTGGTGATGAATTAGTTCTTGGATAAGTGATTATTTTGATGTTGGGTGTCGTGAGTTTTGTGTAAATGAATGGATTTTTTTTTTGTTTTGGTTGTGAGAGTGAGAGGGTTATGTTTTGTTTTGTGTTATGAGAGTGAGAGGGTTATGTTTTGCTTTAGCTAAGCGTATTCTTTGATAAGATGGGTATCTTTGATAAGCGTGTTCTCTCCCCCCTCAAAAGTTGCAATACAAGCAGCTTTTGATCGTTAGAATACTCTCTGGAAGACACCCCTTTGTTGTTTACCAGACCTTCACTTTTCAATGAAGGCTGAACAAACACCCTCTGATTTTTAATCAGTTTCACTTGTAACTCAGCAAACCAATTCAGTACCACGGCTTCTTAAGCCGAAAACCCAAAACGCCATTCATTCAGTGGTAAGTATTTATTGATAAATTTTTATCAGTTCTGATTTTTTTACTCTAAACGAGCCCAACTTATCATTCACTGAAATAACGAACAAATCAACCAGCTTCAATATATTGTGTTCACCCACTAAGGTTTACACAACCATAAAACTTCTTTTGAAGTTTCTATAAAACTCACCCACTGATATATACTTCGAAACTCTGATTCATAGACCCACTTTGGTTCAGCCTGTATCTATCTCCTAAACAACCGTGACCCTCTGATTCTTTCAACCCCTTCGAATATAAGTTCCAAATTCCAACAATTCCTATACCATTCAATACCTATGTTAACCAACATTCCTAGACTCAGAGGTCTGGTTCAAATTCAGCTACCACGAGTCAGATACCTGGTTTGGTTTAGCTGACTATGAGTACAGCTGACTTGGGTTTAGTAAGTTCAGCGGGTTTAGCTGTTGAGAGGGTTTAGTGGTTTAACTGAGGATTAAGGGGGTTTAACGGGTTTTGGGTACAAGGGTTTCTTAGTTTTAGATCTCTGATATTCAAACATATCAGCTACAATCAGCCCCCCTTTTCTTCAATCAGCCCCCCTTTTCTTCAATTAGCGAGTAACCTTGGGTTAGATTCAGAGGGTCGTTTCAACGGGTTTTCATATCTGATTTGTGTTCTCTGATGTTTTCTTATTAATCTCTCTGATTCACAACTAAAGTGATTTTTATAGCAGTCCCTCTCCCACTCTCTCACTGATTTTCTACTTACAGCCCCTCATTTGCACTTGCAAGTTAGGCTTAGAGGGTTTATCGGTTCAGAGGGTTAATCGGTTCAGAGGGTTCCTACATTCAGTGACTCGTATACCATTCCAGTTCCTTAAGTCACTGATGAACTTTTGAAATTTCATAGCCTATATCATCTATTTGTCAAACCCAGCTTATAATGAAACAACCCGACACTCAATACCCCATTTTAATAGCTAAACATTAGGCCCTTAATACCCTGACCGAAAGATAAGTTCGTGCTTTTATCTTACATACCTGTTCAGGCTTAGCGCGAACAAATTAATGAAGCACCCTGCTATTTATTCTTACTTCAAACACTAGCTACTTCTGATCACACCTACCGTTTTACTCGTTTCATTGAATAACCACAGCTGACTTATATTATCAATTACTCATATCAGCGACTTGAGGTCAGCGGTTGAAGTTAGAGGTTATGTGTTCAGGGTCAGCGGGTTGGTCCACTTTAGCGACCAGGTTGAGCGTGTTCAGCGACCTTGGGTCAAAGGTCAGCGAACCTTAGGTCAGAGGGGGGAAGTATGGGTTAGCGACCTGATCGACATAAGTCAGAGGGTATTTCAGAGGGTTTTCACAGCTAATCAAATGTATACCCATTTAGAACACTAACTCTTTTAGTTTTCAGCCCGCAAATGAATACAACAATCTTTGAGTTGTATTTACAGATTTTATCAGCTCCACCAGCTTATCTTTAATAAAAAACAACAAAGCCACCCCTGAGTGACTCGTTTGAGCTGAGCCTGTACCCATCTCACTGATAAGTTTAATCAGACCTCAGCGTCTCACCCTCATTGACATATACTCATTGAAACCCACTAACAAACAAGGCTGGCCTGATTCAGCACAGCCCGACACACTTATCCGTTTCACCTCTTCGAATCTGCGTCCCAAACATTTCATTATTTTTCTAAAAATGCAATCGTTGAAAAATGCATCATTTCAAATCTGTCAACGACCTGGGAATTCAGTCAGTGACTAGGTTTAACTAGTTTAGTGGGTTCGGATACAGGTTCAGCGAGTAGCATTAAGACTCAGATGGTCAATTCAATTCAGTGGGTGAGTTAAATCAGCGACCCGTGGTTTCGCCTGACTAGGTATTCGCTGACCAGCGGATTGGGTTCATGTTCAGGTAGAGGATTCAGAGACCTATGGATCAGCTTTCTAGGGTTCAGATATCGTGAAATACACTAGTGTGTTCACAAATAAGTGAAATTAATCAGTGGCCCAATTTTTTTGCAACTAATTAACTCCATCACAAAAGCTTAGTCGCCCCTATGTTTTACAAACACCAGCAACCCTTTTCTTTTTGTCAAGCCAACCTTAACAATTAAACCCACTACTATTAACATCTTCAACAACCTATGATTAGTTCGTATCCATCTCCAAACCAATTTACACGCCATTAACATTAAACCAACAACAAAAATTCCCACTGAAATTAGAGCCGCAAATGATTACCTTCATCCTTATCTCTTTTTCAGTTGCTCCTTACCTAATTCTTCATACCCTTGTTACACGTTTGCAACAAGAATTTTACAAATCGGTGTCCACAGCTGCCTTGGTATAAGATGTGGTTTTTGAGATGATTTGTTGTTGTTGCCGTGATTTTTGAGAGACGAAGGTGTGGTCAAGATCAACTCGGATCTGGTTTGAGTGACAAACGGATCTGGGTTAAGTGATTTGTTGGTTTATGTTTGTGTTTGGTTTTTTTTAGTAGAAGATTTAAGCTAAGTTGGTAGGGATGATGATGATTTTGGATCTGGTGAATGTGATAAGTTTTTTTTTGGTTTTTTTGGGGATAAGTGGGTGACGTGGTGTGTTTTGAGTGGATGTGGGGTAATTATGGATAAGATATGTGTGTTCGGTAGTGGATAGCATTTATCAATATCTGTGTGTTTGTCTCCCCCTCAAAAAGTGCACAATCAGCAGCAGTTTTTGAAGAACACGCAATTTGTCATGCTTATGTTATTAGCAGCCATTTTTTGAACGGATCAAGGTTATAAGATTAACCCACCGACTCTGATATCACTTGTTGGTCTTTGATAATCGTGTAATATCTGATTATATCACCACGAGACCTATTTGGCTAACTAATAACACCATTTGTACTTTTCAATGCTTTATAAATCTTATTAGAATGAATCTATGATTTACAAGTGCACCCGGTTGTTTGCGGACCAACAACCAGGATATTGAATGACAAACTATACTCCCATTGTTCATAGCTTTGCTCATGAACCAATGGGAGAAGAATCCTACCACTAAGATATTACATTGTGTGTTTTCTGTGTGTAAGAATTCTTAACCTATCTCTATTACAAGTGAACATATATATAGTGAGAAAGTGAAGCTTCCATGTGAAGCTTCATTAAAGTCAAGGTAACCACTCTTGTCATTTCTTGTCTTCCTTTAAGTAACCTTCAATAAAGTACAAGCCCCCACTTGTACCTTTTGTCTTCTACTGTTTTTTGCTAAAAGTAAGTTCCCGCCAATATGTTCAGACTTTATTCAGAGATGGTCTTCGGGAGTCAGTAAGCCATTTGCCAATACTCACTGACTCCATCATCCCGATCTTGGTTCTTTCTTCACTCGCTGAGGTCCGCCTCAGGTTGTATGGAGGTCTTTTCTAGACTTTGGTAGAAACATCTTGAGGATGACTCGCTGAACTTATTCAAGTTCAGCGACTTGTTTTCTACTTAGGATATATTTTATACAAATCATGTACAAGGGACAATTAGGCTCTGAATTGGCCCAACAATAAGTTCACTTAACTCCATGTGATTGATTTAAAATTCAACCACCAAAGTTTTATTAATTACTTAATCTTTTTTTATGTTTTTTGTTTTTCGCAAATTTGACATCTATATTTTTATGTCTTTTTTTCTCCATCAAATTTCTCCACTATTTTTTACAATTTTGACTAAAATTGATTTAATTTTGATTTTTTTTATTCAATCTCGCACGATTTTGCTTACGTGTCAAAATCAAACGACCTGATTGGTCAAATTTTTTCTATAAGATTGAATCTCATAAAAAAACTTCGAAATAATGTAATTCTTTTATTATATAAAATATTCTTACTATTTTTTATGAACCACTTACTTAAACGCACATCATTAGAGCACAAGGTACAATGGGGTCGTCGTGCTCATGCGGTGGGAAAAAGTGATGCCACGTCACCACTTTTTCCCATAGCACCAGAATTCACCACAACACCAAAAACTCTCTCTCTGGTTAACACCACATTTTTGGTGTTATGGTGACCCCGCCTTTTTTTTCTTTTTTTTCATTAAATTCGATAAAAACAATATATTGTATTAAACTAAATTTAAAATTTCATTAAAGGCTAATAATGTAATAAGTTTAATGCAATGACTAAATGTAAAACACTAAATGTGTAAAAAAACTTGCAACAAGTCTTCTTCCTCGCATCTTCTTCCTCTTGTTTCACCACCTGAAAACAAGAAAAAAAACCATTAAACCCAACTACACACAAACACCAGTTCTACAAACTCAAAACACAAACACAGATACACAAACACCAGTTCTACGAAAAAGAAGAAAGAAAAAAATAACAAACACGAAAACGCGAGACACGGTACAGTGTCACGCGCCGTCGTGTAGCCTTTTTCTGGACCATTTGGGCTGGCTACTACGGCTTGAGACACCAAAACGCGAGTTGGGGTATGGTTGTGGCATTTTCGTGTGGCATTTTGGGGAAAAACGCAACCCACGTCGCACCGTACCCTGGGTTCTTATGAAGCGGTAAAAAATCCCTTAAGGTTTACAAGGAAAATATTTAATTGTACCATGATGGAGAGTATAAAGTGGTAAATGATGGAGCCTTATTTTTTAGTTTAATTTTTCTTTTTGTTGAACGAGATTTTTTATCGGCGCTATATTGTGGGGCGCAGAGTTTCCGTTACATGATTGTTTTGATAAATATTTATTTTCACAAAAAATAAAAGTTTAGAAATGATTTTTGCAAGATCGAGTAAAGTAGAGAGACCAATTATATACATTTTCGTTATATGGTTGGTCTTTAGGGATGGATTTCATACATGGTTGATTTTTTAAAGAAAGGTAGTTTGAAGGGTTTTTTTGTAAATTTATTTTACACATTTGTTCTCTAAAAACTGATTCATATTATATCGTTAGTCCTCGACTCCTTGAGAACCTAAAATGAAACAACTATAAAATGCGTGGACTATTTGTGTAAATTCCTAGAAATAGACAAAAAAGCATTTGGTCCCTGAAAACTGATTTCTGTTATATAGTTGGTGCCTAAGGACGTATCTTGCAATGAAACTTAAACCTCAGTGGCTGTTTTTGTAAATTTTTTAAAACAAGAAACATTTTACTTGTGAACATTACAGTTTATTGAAAGTTGTTTACATATAACATTTGGCTTTCGCAGTAAAGTTTTTATGAAATGATGCAAAGTTTCATTAGTTAGCATATCGGTAGAATGACTTTGAATGTGTTGTTCTCTTTTTGTTGTACCTTGGTGGTGTTTTGGCATGTCTTTACATTTAAAGGTACCAGATATCCATTCGGGCAGTTATTATCAATTTAAACCAACTACACAGTACTCATATTTGAAAAACGCGTAAGTAAATACACCGATAACCAACACTAAAGTTTAATTGTTATAATAGAACATTTCAGTAATATGAACTTAAAATATCAACAAAATCAAATAGTAGTTCAGTCGCTAACTAAAACTAGATGAAAAGTAAAACAAAACATATTGATCCAACATGAAATGACCGGAGGGTTTAAATACATTCAAACCTAGGTCAAGTCAGTCCACATGCACGACACCAACTGCAAGATTACTAATCACAATAGGTTAACCCGCAAGAAAGTATTCTAATATAGCCCTAGTAGGGGTATAGGGTCCTTTCAGTATTAACAATCCACTCATGCAAACCATCAAACTTGTTGTCGCACACCTCTTTAATTTTGTAAGTGCAACTCCACCTTCTGTTATGTATTTCAAACACATTAGAACCCAATGTGAGTATTTAAATATTTATATTTAATGATTAGAATTCAAATTTGTTTATGACTTTGTGGGTTTGAAGAACATAGCGAAAGGTGGAGTTGCACTTGCAAAATTGAAGGGGAGGGCAATAGTGGTGCAAAAAAATCGGTTAAAACCGGTTTTCGGTTATTAGAAAACCGGTTTTAAAAAAACACGGTTTTCTAAAAAACCGGTTTCGTTTTTTTCGGTTTTTCCGAAATCGGTTATTTTTTCGGTTAGAAAATTTGTCGGAATCGTTTTTTTTTACCGGTTATATTAAATTTCGGAATCGGTATTTTATCCCGTTCGTTTTTTCGGAATTTAAAACTTACGAACATTATTTAATAAACTTGTTAATAATCAAACATTTAAATTAAACAATACACCGGAAACATACTAAACAATACAATCATAAACTTTTTATTGCAACCGGAAACATCCTAAAAAATACAACCATAACTTTTATTAAACAATACAATTATAAACAAAAAAAGTATAAATACTAATACATTTCGAGCTTCGGCATGGCCATCACCCGAAAACATATTAGTGTACTCAAGTAGTCAAAAAAAAAATTTTTTTTTTTAAACTATTAGTGTTCGGTTATATTAGTGTACTCAAGTAGTGTTTTTTTTAAAACTTTTTTTAAAAAACATTATGTGTTTTTTTTTAAAAACGTATTAGTGTACTCAAGTACTCAATTAGTTAAAACTGATAAAACCGGTTTTTTTAAAAACTATACGGTTTTGTTGTTTAATAAAAAACACTTAAAAAAAATTAAAAATAAATAAAATAACCGTTTTAACCGGTTTTTTTAAAAACCGGGTTAAACCCTGTTTTTAAAACCGGTAAAAAACGGGTATCGTAAAAAACCCGAAAACCGGTCTAACCGGTTCGGTTATATTTAACCGAACCGGTTAAAAAAAACCGATTTTTTTAAAAACCGGTTACGGTTTTTTGTACCGATTTTTAAAAAAACCGGTTTACATTTGCATGTCTAGAGGGCAACCAGCAAGTTTGATAGGTTGCATGAGTGGATTGTTAATACTGAAAGGACCTTATACCCATATAGGTGCTATATTAGAATACTTACTTTTAGCTTCACCTATTTTGATTGGTGACTTGAGCATAAACCCTTTGTTTACTAAATTGATATGATTGCTAAAACTGATATGCAATTATTAAGAACTGGTAGATTTTTTTAACAACTTCAATCATTTAAAGAGAGGACTTCAATGTGCAATATGTATTCACATCGAAAGCATCATGTCATATTGCCTCTTAGAAAATATTTTATGTGATAAAAGTCCTCATTTTCTCCCGGTGATGAATTTGATTGCCAATGCAAAGACATTAAGGGAGAAAGAGGTCATGATTGCATAGCAAATTTGAATTGGGCAATAAAGATGTTGGTAAGTTATCATATTCACATAGTACATGTTACTCTCTATTTAGCAAAACATCTGTAAAGTTTCTTAATTGCCATTTATTCTCCACCTATAATATCAATACAGTGCGAGTTTGATGCAAACGAAAACAATCATGGTGCATCAAATTTTATGCAAGCACAAGCATTGTGTTTACGTGCTTTATGTAGTTACGAGGAACATGATTCATCTCTGGTGGTGCTAATTCTTGAAAATCCGTAAACTCGTATATTACATTTATGTAAATATTTCATTTTATAACCCCCCTCCCCCTCATTAACGTCTCTATTTACTTATTATATTTTTTGGTATGAGCAGGCATTTAGAGAATATATAAATAAAGCTTTGACATTTTTGAGTAACAATGAGTATGTTGATAAGAATGAACGTATATTACAGTGTAATACAAACCTTCTTGTCTTTATCTTTTATGTTTTAGTATCGGTAATTATTCTTGTTGAATCTATTTTTTTACTTTTGGCATGTTTTTAACAATCTCTCCATAACCATTTTTTTGTTGCAGGCTCATAATGAAGATAGTCACCAACTCTTGGAAAAGATACTAGATGTTTTTTAAAAGAGTGATAGTAATGTGGTGGGAATGTTGTGGCAGTTCAAAAGCCACCACAACCATCTTAGTTGTGGCGGGAGGGGCAATTGTGAGTTGTTGATAAAGGGGGACCGAAGATCATGAGAGGATAATTTCCTGTATGAGTAAAAGGTATGATCACGTGAAAACTTATTTTGTATAGCGTTTTTCCTTTTTGGTGGCAATGTGGGTCGAGTTCGGGTTGGTGAGTCAAAAAACTCAATCTTGAACAAAATGGGTCATTCGTGTTAACCCAAACCATACTCATAACTTGAAAATGTATGTTAAACTTGTTTATCTTGACAGGCAGTAGTTGACGGGTCTTTACGTACTTAAATATTGCAATCAAAATTCTCAACCATCACTTTTGACCCATTTAGGCTTTTTAGCAATGTTTTGAAAACCGGGTCTTTAATCGACCCGGTCGAGTCACCGGGTCACCAGGTTACCGGTTCAACCGGTTCGATTGACGGGTCAACTCGGTTTTCAAAAAAAAATAAAAATACTAATATTTGCAATGATACAAAAAATGTATACATAAAAATCATGAATATACCTTATATTGAGCCTAAAAACGATTTACTAACAAATATAACATGTAACAAATAAAATTACGCCGCAAATATATATAAAAAACTTACTTTATTTTTGGAAAAAAAATGAAAAAACCAAAACCCGGTCGGGTCTCGAGAACCGGGTTGACCCGGGTCACCTTAAACCCGGTGGGTCTAACCGGGTTTCGAAAATATAAAACCCGGCTTAATTTGACCTGTTTTTTCGACCAAACCCGGTTCAACCGGACCGGCCAGGTCGAACCGGGTTTCAAACTTGCTTGTTGGTCTCTTTTCTCACATATTGCAATCAAATTTTATTTTAACTTGTTACCTATGTGGTGACGTGTTTATGTAAATATCACTATATAATCAGCAGAAAGACCTTGAGGTTTCTAAAGAAGAGGTCAGGTCAATCAAGGGCGCGGTGTGGGATTGTAGGAACAGACTAAGCATCCACCGGGTCCAAATGGTTTCAATTATGGTTTGTTTATCGACATCCTTGTGGAATTGAGACTATTGAAAACTCGATGTTATTTGAGAGATGAAAGTGATTTTTTCACATGTGGTGAAATCCCGAAGGGATGTAATTCGACGTTTATTGCTTTGATCCCAAAGAATCCCGATGCCAACATGGTTAAGGATTTTCGCCCTATTAGCTTGATTGGGAGTATATATAAGATTATCGCCAAAATTTTGACTAATCGTCTTGTTGGTGTTCTTGGGGATATTGTAAATGAGGTTCAATCGGCTTTCATATCGGAGAGACAAATCCTTGACGGTCCATTTATCCTTAATGAGATTATGCAATGGTGTCGTAGGAGGAAAAAACAATCCCTTATTTTCAAAGTCGACTTTGAGAAAGCATACGATTCGGTTCGATGGGATTTCTTGGATGATATATTGGTAAAATTTGGTTTTGGTATCAAATGGAGAGGATGGATTCAAAACTGCCTTAATTCGTCTAAAGGCTCAATTCTTGTCAATGGGAGTCCTACGGAGGAATTCCAATTCTACAAAGGTCTAAAGCAAGGTGATCCGCTATCCCCTTTTTTATTTATCCTTGTAATGGAAAGCTTACATATATCGTTTCAACGTGTGGTGGACGTGGGCATGTTTACTGGTATTAAGCTTAGCTCATCGCTAAATATTTCACATCTATTCTATGCGGATGATGCAATATTTCTTGGGCAATGGAATGATTCTAATATTGACACCCTTGTTCATGTGATGGAATGCTTTTATCGTGTCTCTGGTCTTCGGATAAATTTGTGCAAAAGCAAGATTATGGGTATTCACGTGGACGCTGACAGAATTAAGAGTGCGGCTTCTAAACTTGGGTGCCTTGTTCTCAATACTCCTTTCCTTTATTTAGGTACGAAAGTTGGTGAAAATATGTCTAGAGTGCACGCTTGGAAAGAGGTCATTGTTAAAATCAAGTCCCGTTTGTCGAATTGGAAGTTAAAAACGTTATCTATTGGTGGTCGATTTACTCTTCTTAAATCGGTGTTAGGATCGACGCCGATCTTCCATATGTCTATATATAAAGTCCCTTCGAGTGTTCTCCATTTGCTGGAATCCATTCGGAGTCATTTTTTCCATGGTCACGATCCTAGAAGTAAAAAAGCATCATGGGTGAATTGGAACAAGGTTCTCACAGCTAAAGAAAGAGGGGGTTTGGGGGTTTCCAGTCTTTATGCGCTTAATAGAGGCTTAATGTGCAAATGGGTTTGGCGATTTTTTGCACATAAATCTTTGTTATGGTCTAGAGTGATTAAGGCCATTCATGGTCCTGAGGGGGGTTTGATCACTGATGTGAGAAGGGGTTTTCGATCTACGTGGACCTCTATTGTGCAGGAAGTGAAGAAGTTACAGAATCAAGGTGTCAACATATTTGATTATATTCGGATCAAGATAGGAAATGGAGACAATACTAGTTTTTGGAAAGACAAATGGCATAATGAAGGCGTTCTGAAAGATGTATTCCCTCGTCTGTACGCGTTGGAGAGGCATCAGAATGTAACTATTCACACGAAACTGATTGATTACAGTTTAGTTAACTCCTTTCGTCGGAATCCGAGAAGTGGTGTGGAAGAATTTCAACTCGACAATCTCTCCAGGTTGGTTAGCACGATTACCCTCTCATCTGCTGTTGACAGGTACGTTTGGTCGCTTGAAAATTCAGGGGAGTTTTCGGTGAAGTCTATTCGGCAAGTGATTGATGCTAATTGTTTTCCTGTTATTCACTCGGCTACGAGATGGGTTAAATCTGTGCCTCTTAAGGTGAACATCATGGCTTGGAAAATAAAAATGGATGGCCTGCCCACTAGAATGAATATATCTCGTCGCGGTATTGAAATTGACTCGATAGTTTGCCCTATTTGTAACAGTGGGGCAGAATCTTCTTGTCATATTTTTTTCCAATGTAATTTGGTTAGACAGTTAGCTCGGAAAATATCGTCTTGGTGGAATGTGGATTACGTTGATGTTTCTTCTTATGAGGAATGGTACACTTGGTTGGTATCTCTTAGGCTTCAGGCAAATCTCAAAACGGTGTTCGAAGGCATCTTCTATTGTTTATGGTGGTCGGTTTGGATGTTTCGTAACAAGATTCTTTTCGAGAAGGATACTCCTTCACAGGCGAGGATTTTTGATAACATTGTTTCTAATTCTTATTATTGGTGTAAGTTTAGATGTAAAGCCTCGTTCAAATGGATCGATTGGCTCAAAAACCCGTATCTTGTAATTGTCTAATTCTAGCTCCTTGCTAGTCGTTTAATAAAGCTGCTGTTCAAAAAAAATCTTTGTGAAGAAATTATAAAGCGAATTGTATATTAAAATAATAGTAACCAAGTTTGAGTTTTGTTCCAGTTTACTACCTTAAACTTTATATCAATCATAAAAACTATTAAAGTTTCAAAACTGTTTCATTCTTATGTAATTATTATGTTAGAGTGACTTGAACAGAACACTTCTCATACTTGGTTATTATTTTGTGGTTATTGTTTTGTTTAGTCATGCATTACCTAGTTGTACATAAAGTTGGCTGTAGTTAGTTAAATTCAGGGGGTGAATTTTTAAAATTAATATACAACATGTTAATGCATATGTTAATACTTTAAGCACACAAGTTTTGGAAAATTACACAAGAATGGAACAATTTTGAAACTTTAATGATTTTTCTGATTAGTTTAAAGTTTGAGGTATCAAATTAGAACTCTTATGAAACTTGGTTACTATTTTTTGACATATTCCCTAAAATGTTTATATAAGCGTGAGATCGTTAATAAAAATAAATTTGGATTTCAAAAAAATCAAGAACTATTTAAAAACTATTTTTTTAACTATTCAATTCCAAAATGCATGTGAGTATTTAAATATTTATATTTAGTGATTAGAGTTCTAATGTGTTTATGACTTTCTAGGTTTGAAGTACATAGCGGAAGCTAGGGGTGGCAATTTCTGACCCGGCCTGAAACCGACACAAAAATAAACAGGTTCGGGTTAAGTCTAAATAGATTTCGGATCGGTTTTGGGTCAACCTATCTAACCCGTTTATTAAACAGGTCAGGTTCGGATTGAGAATAACTTAACTGGGTCGACCCGCTGATGCATAAACTATTTTAAATAATATTTTACTAAGTTTTAAACTTATAAAACTCGTTTACCGATACACGCACTAACGGGCAGAGAACCCGGCCGTATGTAGTGCAGTAGTTTGGTAAATCCGAGGTCGTCCCAAGAGCTAAGATTAAATAGTTCTAATTTGATTATTGTCACGTTTGAAAATGGTTTTAAGTTGATTTTAAGAATTAGGGAAAAGTAAATGCAGAAAAGTAAACAGATAGAAGAATTCAGGGAGAAAGGCGTGCTAACCTAACCATTTCACTACCAATGATACAATTAAAAATTCATGTTCAATGTTCAATTAGAAGTTCTATTAGTGGTTCCAATGTTGAGAAACCCAACTTTTCATTTGAGGTTTGTCATATACTTACTCTGCGATCCCACATTCCCCTACGATCACACGAGCAGGGCATCCAATGTTGCAGTGGTTAAATCCCAACTACCATTAAGACCAATCTATAATCTATATCGATTATTAACTATATCTGAAAGAGTTCCCATACTTTTTAAGTATTTAATGTGACAAAGGCGATAATCTGGTTAATTCCTATATTAGGGATAGATGTCAAGCTACCCTAGTACCCCACTAATCCCAAGTTCAACATGGTAAGTCTAATATCAGGATTAACAAGATCTAAGCCACCCTCTATACTACCAAAACACGAGGATCAATGAAAGGCTATAAGGATATTTAACTAAACCATAATTGAACAGGAAATCATAATCATAACAATAATAGATGCATGGTTAGGCCAGCACTAAGAGTGTTTAGCCGCTCATGGTAACAGCAATGCAATAATTAATGAATAAGGACATGGATTGAATCATCATAATTCTTATAAATGATTAAATGAACGATTAAATACAATAGTTGTATAAGTAACTTCTCCCTTGGACCTTCTGATGAAATGCTTCGAACCTTGGGGGTTTGGTTCACCCCTTAGAATTGTGTGTGGAGTGGTGGAAGTGAGTGATGTTGAATGAGCCGGAGGAGGGCTTTATTTATAGGCTTCGAAATGTTTACGACGTAACCCTTGTGAGATGTTACGCCGTAATCTTGCTACATAAGCTTCCAATCTTCTAGGCATAAAATGATGTTACGGCGTAACATTGTCTCCTATGTTACGCCGTAATGCTGACTCGGATAAATCATCTCTTGTAAATTTGAATGTTGCGGCGTAAAGTAGGAGAGGCTTTACACCATAAAGGGTGTGATGACTCATTTCTTCGTTGGAGTATGTTACGGCGTAATCCTTCGAGGGTGTTACACCGTAAACTACCTTGGACTCTTCATTTTAGTGCATTTCATTTCCAAATCCCTTGTCTTTTGCTAAAATACTCACTTGGTCCCTGAAAACTAATAATAAATAATTAAGTAACATTTTCAGGCATTTATAACATGTTTATAAGCATTTTTAAAGGGATTTTGATATTAAAATGTATTAACTATTTGATGTTATCAAATATCCCCCCACTCGACTTCTACTTGCCCTCAAGTAGAACCGTTTAGAATAACTCATAAAAAGATTTCCCCAATTTGACTTGAAGAAATGAATTTATAAGTTACTTATGCTAGAAAACATCAGATCGAACACCTCACGAAAAGGGGATCAAAAATACTCAACTCTCATTACTAATCTAAATGTTCAATTTCGAGGTGATCACTCAATTGCACGGACATAGTAGGTGTTATATCATAAGCTTGCAAAGTACACAAGTCTCCACCAACTAGACTTAGGGTCTAAACAGTCTCCAAGGCAACATGAGTGACATTTGGTTTGTTGGGTGATATAAAAGGGTTAGGAGAGACATGGGATACACTTTTAATGGTTGTTACGATAAAAACACGAAACAAATAGTCTAAAGTAATCTAAGGCTGTCATAACTAGCTACTGTCCATCCAAGGTCTATGAGTCTGAGTTCAAAAACCTGATCTTCGATAATGGGCTACTAGCTCCATTCTTCGTATTTGTTAAGATGGCTTGGTGCAATAATGGGATACTAGCTCCATAATTTTTAACTTAATTTGCATCATCTTTATATTTTTTAGCACATGGGTGCCTTTTTAGTTGCACCCTCTTTTCTTCTTTTTCTTCATGGTTAAAACACGCAAATGCTACAAGAGTTTATATCTTTTTATTATTGCCCTTGCGGCATTTGATATTATACACACATCCCCCCACTTGAGATGAACAACGTCAAAAGTGATGACATATGGGGTCTTTATAGATCATAATTGATTAGTCTTTCATGAATGCATAAAATTCTCGTTCCCATTCCCCCGAACCATAGACTTAAATAGCCAGAGATTTCAACACAAAGAAAATAAAGACTACAGGGTAGGCTAAGGCGAAATGGTGTAACGAAACATATAGGGTTTAAAATTGGCTTGACAAGGTGATCTAGGGGTATCTTGCACTGGTAGTGAGCGCAACTAGGGTTTTACACGGGGAGGTCGACAAGTCAGTGTGACAATCCGATAAACACATACACATATGGGCTTTTTGGTGATTTCCTAAAATGTTGCCTTTTTGAACAGTCTATTCCAACTAACCAATTAGGTCTTAACAAGATGTACAGTCCAAGTTCTAAAGTCTACAATACTACCGAAACTCTCATGTATTTGGTGGATTTTATGTATAATAGATGAAAACAGAATATTAGGCTTAATCTCACCAAATTAATTACAGGATAATAATGTGCTCAACAAAGATTTAATCTAGTTTAGCAAGAAAAACATGTCAAAAATTTAAAATTGGCACAATTTTCTAAAGAAACTAGGAAATCAAAGGCAAATATAAGTCAAATGGTAATTCTACTCCCATCCTCCCACTTGGTTTGTACAATGTCCCTATTGTACAATTAAAGAAATGAAATAATAAAATAAGAGTATAATTAAAGCAAAAGACTCCCCTGAGTGTTGCTCTCTTCTCCGAGTGATAATTGCAAGAGTTGACTGCTTACAAAGCGTCTATAAAACAACCTCGTTTCCCCTGAAATCACTAGACAACAAAGAGCATTAAACGTTCATGGATAAATATACACTACAATCTAACTCACTTTCGTAGGAATCACGGTTATATTTAGCATATGTAACAAGCCTTTTAAACCACTTGGTGCCCCAAGTAGACGAGTGAAGTCTCGTGAGGGTTTCTAGGGAACATACCCACAAAGTTCATTTACTTATACACGGTTTTTGAAAGGGTTTCAAACTTATTTTTTAATTTTCAGAAAAAGTTTGCGGCGTAACCATGGGATTGGTTATGCCGTAAACATGTGGTTTTAAAAATTTTGGAATTTAAACTAAAAGGTTACGGCGTAACTAATGCAGGACTTTACGCCGTAATAACATCTGTTACGGCGTAACCTTTGTGGTTACGCCTATACAGAACCTTTCTACCACATTAACATGAATCAAGGAGACTTCGAATTCCATTTCTTGAAGGAGGGAAGAAAGGGTGTCAAGAGAAAGAAGGGGAGGAGTAGGAGCAAAAGTTGAGCAGGGGAGTACGTTCGAATTCTACTTCTTATAGGATAACCTGCAAACTAAAGTTTAGAAACCAAAAACCAACTAATCTCCAATATTCAATGCATATTAATTAATTAAAGACTGGTTGTCTCTCCCGACGAAGCACTTTTTTTAGTTACTGAGTCTTTAAGTTATACTCATCCTAATTCTACTTATATTTTACTAGTATGCTCCTCCTTCACGTTCCATCTCCTGTCCTGGTTTTTTCAATAAATCTAGATCTGTTAACTCTTCCTAAAGCTAGGACGTTGTTTCCTAATTGTTTTAGTTGGCTTATTGGTGTAACAGGAATTTAAAAGTTTCATTTTTAGCTAACGGAGGTGTGTAGTCTATCTCCTCTATTCCATTTTGCCAAAGTTCCTCTTCCTCAAATCCTTCATCATACCACTATTTGGTTGTATCATGAAATTTTTTAGATTTTTCCCATACTTCTTCTAAAGCATATCTTTTCCTCCCTGCTTTTAACTCATATTCATTTACCAACTACTCAATTTCTTTGTCAAACTCATCTTTGTATACATCAAAATTCCTAAAGTATGGGTCTTCCCTTGTCCTTCCAATACTGACCTCAAAGTTAAAGTCATCTTTTACCCATTCCTTAAACATCACGCTCCTCATAGAATCACTGATATTTGTGTGCCCTAACTTAATTTTCATCCACTCTTCAAATGAATTTTCCTATGTGATTTCTCAGGTTGTGTTTGGGAGACGTCAGGGAAGTAGGTGTTTATGCGCAAGGTGTCATTTGGTGGGCTATCACTTTTATGGTGAAGGTCGTATGGGTCGGTATACTTTGTGGTTCTTTGTGATTTAACTTTGTGTGATGATTGGCTTAATTGGTGTAGAAACTTTCGAATGAAGGTCTCAAAATCATATGTCTTTAAGAGCTCCTTTAAATCGTTAATAGGGTTACTATATATCTTTTCGAAAACCCTAGTGTTATCAGCAAACTCCTCCCCGAACTCGTTTAAATGCTTATTCAAATAGAATTAGTAGCCGGTGCTACATAATCGTCATCGGGTGGTGTGAGGTAAACTGTCTGAGGGGTCAAAGGTTGCATTACATGATCTTGTAGAAGAATATCATAATCCTATTCCTCTTTCCTTACAATTTTTGCCTTATTAGAGACTAGTCCTAGTAGCACATATGGTTGCACTATTGGTTTAAGGTTTGGTAAAGCGTGTATGGAAGGTGTGAGTATTTTCCTAAGCCTTTTTACATCATCGATCGTAATATCATAACCGTCATTCATGTCCCCTTCATTCTCCTTAATTTCCTCAGGAATTCCAAACGCGCAAATAGTTTTGCGAGTTCTGTAAGGGCTACCTAGAAATTGCTCGGGTGGTACAATGGGTAAGTTACGAGGAACCGGCTTCTTTACGTTTTCCTTACCCATGGTTGTTCTTTCCTTAACTTTTTCACCTGTATTAGTGAGGACTGTTTGGGTTAATTGATAAGCTTTTTCCTCCAGGTTCTTTGTTGTAGTTTTAAGTGCCCTTATGTTTGAGTTTGTGTTTTCGATGAATTTCCTAATCCATTCATTATTTACGGCCTATTTTGTAATTGAGTTTTCGCAAAATTTTATGATGGTTTCCTTCAAGGATCTCATATACTCGCTCTGCTCAGCTGCCTTGTCCTCTTTTTCGAGAGGGCACTCCATGGTTAGATGTGGCCCTTCACAATTCTTGAACTTGTTTGAATAGCATGAATATTTTCTTTAGGTTTCTTTGTATCAACGTTATTCGGGCTATCGTTGATTTGTTCCCTAATGGTTGCATCATCATACCAATTATGTGAAAGTTCTGCCATGACTTGTATTGACATAAGGTCTTGAGTTTGTGTCATCAGAGGAATGAATCCTTTAGAGTCGAGCACTCTACGGGTAGGGATGTCTAATCCAGTGTAGAAGAGATGAACCTTTTGTTGGCAGTTCAGATCATGATACGAACATTTAAACAGTAGATCATTGTACCTTTCCCACGCACAATACAATGTCTCGTTCATCTCTTGTTTGAAATTGCGGATCATTTCTAATTTCTTGGCAGTTTTAAAAGGTGGACAATATTTCCTGATGAATGCTTTCTCAAGAAGATCCCATGTAGTGATTGACCCTGCTGAAAGCCTGTTTATCCATCTTAAGGCGGGCCCCTTGAGTATAATAGGAAATACTCTAAGCATAACGGCATCGTGAGTGACGCCAGGAAAGTGGAAAAGATTCGCGATCTCTAATACCCTCCGCACATGTTCGTGTGCATCCTCATCATCGGTACCTTTGAAGAGTTTGCGTCTTAATTCCCTCATAAAGTTGCTATTGATTTCGAACTCAATGTCATTGCCGATCTTGGGTCTTACCACGCCTGGTCTAATGTCTTCTTGGACCCAAGCCAAGTATTGATCTAGGGTGAGCGTGTTGATATTAACGTCATCTTCCATATTTGTAAATTCAAATTATAACTAATTTTAGCTCCCAGGCAACGGCGCCAAAAACTTGATGCTTAAATTGTTTTAAATAATATTTTATCAAGTTTTAAATTTATAAAACTCGTTTACCGATACACGCACTAACGGGCAGAGAACCGGTGTATGTAGTGCAGTTAGTTTGGTAAATACGAGGTAGTCCACAAAGAGCTAAGGTTAAATAGTTCTAATTTGATTATTGTCACGTTTGAAAATGGTTTTAAGTTTATTTTAAGAATTATGGAAAAGTAAATGCAGAAAAGTAAACAAATAAAAGAATTCAGGGAGAAAGGCGTGTTAACCTAACCATTTCATTATCAATGATACGATTAAATTTTCCTGTGCAATGTTCAATTATAAGTTCTATTAGTGGTTCTAATGTCGACAAACCCGAATTTTCATTTGAGGTTTGTCCTATACTTACTCTGCGATCCCACATTCCCCTACGATCACACGAGCAGGGCATCCAAGCTTGCAGTGGTTAAATTCCAACTACCCTTAAGACCAATCTATAATCTAAACCGATTATTAACCCTCTCTGAAAGAGTTCCCATACTTTTTAAGTATTTAATGTGACAAAGGCGGTAATCTGGTTAATTCCTACACTAGGGATAGATGTCAAGCTACCCTAGTACCCCACTAATCCCAAGTTCAACATGGTAAGTCTAATATCAGGATTAACAAGATCTAAGCCACCCTCTATACTACCAAAACATGAGGATCAATGAAAGGCTATAAGGATATCTAACAGAACCATAATTGAACAGGAAATCATAATCATAACAATAGTAGATACATGGTTAGGCCAGCACTAGGAGTGCTTAGCCGCTCATGGTAACAGCAATGCAAGAATTAATGAATAAAAACATGGATTGAATCATCATAATTCTTACAGAGGATGAAATGAACGATTAAATACAATAATTGTGTAAAGTGACTTCTCCCTTGGACCTTCTGATGAAATGCTTCGAACCTTGGGGGTTTGGTTCACCCCTTAGAACTGTGTGTAGAGTGGTGGAAGTGAGTGATGCTGAATGAGCCGGAGGAGGGCTCTATTTATAGGCTTCGAAATGTTTACGGCGTAACCCTTGTGAGATGTTACGCCGTAATCTTGCTACGTAAGCTTCCAATCTTCTAGGCATAAAATGATGTTACGGCGTAACCTTGTCGCCTATGTTACGCCGTAATGCTGACTTAGATAAATCATCTCTTGTAAATTTGAATGTTGCAACGTAAAGTAGGAGAGGCTTTACGCCGTAAAGGGTGTGATAACTCATTTCTTCGTTAGAGTATGTTACAGTGTAATCCTTCGGGGGTGTTATGCCGTAAACTGCCTTGGACTCTTCACTTTTGTGTATTTAATGTCCAAATCCCTTGTCTTTTGCTAAAATGCTCACTTGGTCCCTGAAAACTAATAATAAACAATTAAGTAACATTTTCAGGCATTTATAACATGTTTATAAGCATTTTCAAAGGGATTTTGATATTAAAATGTATTAACTATTTGATGTTATCACCCGCCAACCTGTTTAATTTTTTTCCTTAAATGAAAAATAACATATATTTTATTATACGGGTTAAATGGGTCGACCCACATACCTATTTAACATGTTTAACCCGTGTAATGTGTCAACTTTAGTATATAAAACGGGTTAAACGGGTCAACCTGAAACTTGTTTAACCTATTTAACCCGTGTAACCTATTTAACCCGCCAACCCAAATATATATACGGGTTAAATGAGTCAGGTTCGGGTTATGTTTAAACATGTTAGGGTTGATATAGCTGACTCGATTATTTAAATGTGTTAGGTTCAAGTTGGGGTTTTCTGACACGCCAAAATGCTAACCCGAACCCACCAACCCGAACCTGAATTGCCACCCCTGACGAAAGGTGGAGCTGCACTTGCAAAATTGAAGGGGGTGTGCAACATCAAGTTTGATGGGTTGCATGAGTGGATTGTTAATACTTAAAGGACCTTATAACCCCTACATTGGCTTTATTAGAATACTTGCTTGCGGGTTCACCTACTGTGATCGGTAAACATAACTGATTGCAAACCAGCACCAACATGAATAGACAGCTCCAACCGGTCAATGATGTTATCCATGGCTCCAAATACCAAACTAGGCCACTATAGACGCAAAGATAAACTATAAAGGCCACGACCATACACTATCCACATAGCAACACTTCAGAACCCGATCTCAAATGATGCTAATAATATTATCTTTTATGGATAATATACCATTCTTCTCCAAACTCAAATATGTCGACTTGAATGAAGCCAACAAAGAGCCCTTAACCATCTTAGCAATTAAACAAGTACAAATCAAAATTTTTCCACACCCCCCATCATCATATTACCTTCCATGTAATGACATGTTAGAACCCAATAAAAAAGATGCTAAGAAAACATTTTTTTCTAACATTTTACCATTCTTTTCCAGTTCTAGGTGAAGCGATTATGGATTGTTATTTAGTTAGGGTCCACAATAACAAAAACAAGCAAAAAACGCTTTTTTGTTCTACAACATTTAACCATTCTTTCCAACCCCGAATCAGACCGACGTAGACAGACCTAATAACAAGCAACACAATATTGCCCTTGACCATCGCAACAAGTGAATAAGTACAACCAAAAACTTATCCGCATTGTCACTGCCATTAGCAATCACAACTTCATTTATCAAAATTCGGCTATACGTTTTACACTTTTCTACCATTCTTCTATGACCTCGAGTCGTGTTGACAGTCGACAAGGGGCAACAAAATATGCCTTCTTGTAAATTCTTAATTAGCATTAGAAGATTTTAATCTAAGCGAACTATGCTCTTTCCTAAAAGTAACTTGATCTAAAAATAACGTTTCTTTTGTTAGTTATTAAAATATGTTGATTACTACAAGTTCTCGCATTTTTTGAGACAAGTTAGAACCTCGATGTAAAACACCATATAAGAAACCGGTTTAATATATTAGTTCCGCAATAAATGATAAATATATTTATAGGCTAACATATTACTATATACTAGACGCGTACCCGTGCATAGCACCGGGAATTCCTAACGGCAGACGATTAACGATATGCGATATTGTGGTAACCATTTCGTATAACGATATGCGATATTGTTGTAAAATAACATTTGTGTGAGCGAGATATGAAATGGTTTGTCTTGATTTATATGGTGGATGCGGTTACACATTTTTAATAATCATTATCGATAGTAATGATTTTTAGCAGTTACACTATTTAATAATTATTAGAAGCCGTTACAATGATAAATTAATTGGGCCGTTACAATGTTATAATGTTATTGATGACTGAATTTATTATTCAACACTGTGTATCATAGTTTCCTAAATTAGATTCAACATTCAACATTCATTCATTTTCAAAAAGGGTGCTAAACTCTTTATGATGTAGTCGGGGTTGGTGCGATGCATGAATCTTGTTTTATAAAGATCAACTCCGGTCTCGAAAATTTGTCACTTTGTCATTTTAACCCAAGTATATATCATTGTAACTCCATCATAAATAGCATTGATCATAAGAGTTGTAACTCCATCATAAATAGCATTGATCATATGCTGATTGGCTTAATTGGTTCAATTTTATCAGATTAAGCTCTAAAGTTAAAGATTTGCTGGAAGGAGTTCTTTATATAACTTGGTGGAGCGTATGAATGTTTCGTAATCAGTTGCTCTCCTCGTCGAAAGCCCCTCGTAAAGATGTTAATTTTGACGATATTGTTTCGCGCTCTTTCACTTGGTGCCTTTCTAGATGTAATTGTACTTTTAGTTGGGATAGTTGGTTGCAACACCCCTATTTGATCTCTTTGTAATTCTTTTTCTAGCTTCTTGCTAGTTGGTTTTATAATAGTTGCCGTTCTAAAAAAAAATAGTATTGATCATAAGAGTTGTAACTCCATCATAAATAGCATTGATCATAAGAGGTGTAACTATCATAAATAACATTGATCATAAGAGTTGTAACTCATCATAAATAGCATTGATCATAAGAGGCTTTTGATTTTTTTGTAACTGAAACTATAAATGAATTTACACACAATTAAATGTCGATGGTTACAAAACTTAGCATTGATCATAACCATTAACCACCATTTATACTAAAAATAACTAATTTACAAAAAAAAGGAAAAAAAAGAACACCATGGGCATATCTCGTATTCACGTGTCAAACAAAGAGCATGTGTCGATATTGTTCCGACGACGGTTAATTGCAAACATTAATGTTGTAACTCTTAATGATTATACCCTTAATTATTGGCGGCAACGGTCCAGCGAAGGCATCGACTTTTTCCGGTGAAGCAACGGCGAGTGGGGGCTGTAATAAAAGGCAAAAAAAAGTTTATGTAAACTCAGATCTACAAATACTATAACTTTATTACAAAACTTCATATAATTAACTTTGAAAAGAAAGTGTACGTATTATGGCCACACAAACAGTGTAGTGTAGTGTAGGCGGCGGCTGATTCCGGCAACTCAGCGACGGCGACAACTTTTTCTGGCGACTCAGCAACAACTGTAACAAAAAATAGTCATAAATTTTATAAATATCTAGATCTACAAATTAATACTTGGAAGCACCTTTTTGACGTGGAGTTTTCTGCAGTGGTGTCGGTTCCAGATCGATTTTCGCGACGGCGGCATCAACTTTTCGGCGAGACAACGACAGTTTTATCAACTAAATTAAAACCAACATAAATTTATCTCAGATCTAAATTAAAAGAATAACATTCGTGCGATTAAAGGACGACACAAAACAAACCCAAAAACCGAAAAAAGCACAAAAACGCCACCAATACCACTAATACACCATGAAACCACCAAAACACAAACACCAATCATAGATATGGTGGTGTTGGTGGTGGTAGAGATGCAAATAAATCGGTTAAAACCGGTTTTCGGTTATTAGAAAACCGGTTTTAAAAAAACCGGTTTTTCTAATTGTATGAGAGAGAAAAGAGAACGGAGAAAGAAGTTTTTGTAATCTTCATTTGTGTGTTTTGTGTTACATCGTATTTATATATGGCCTGGTATTGTTACTATAATGATTGATGTTTTTAAAGGTGCTATTCTATTTTTTAATTAGGAGTTGTTACATAAATAATGAGCTTTTCCAAAAAATTAAATGAGATGTTATAAGTTTTTAAATGAGATGTATAAATATTAGTCTGTTACATGAGATATAATGGGCTCTATGAATATTAGAGCTGTTACAAATATAACATTTGAATACATTTAATTTCCGTAATGTAACTTCTATTCACTTTTATGTATTATTTCTTAGTAAAAGACAAATATTTCTTTAATAAGCAATGTTTTCAAGATTCCATGTATTTAATTTTCAACATTTCCTATTATAGTATATTTTCAACTTTCAAGAGAATCTTCTTTTCTCTTTATAAGGAGTATAGATTATATCTTTAGACCTTTGGCGAGTTTGGTCCTTGGATTTTAGGGTCAAAAGTGAAACTTCATATTATTTTACATAATAATAGTCCCTGCGACTTTACGGCGTAACCCAATACACGGTTACGCCGTAACCTCCATGACGCGGCTTTCCATCATTAAAAGATATTTTGGTTACGGCATAATTAATAATCTCATTGCGCCGTAATCCTTAGTCAGCAATGTAATAATTTCCATAATTATATGTTTACGGCGTAACTATATAGGACGTTACGTCATAAAGCCTCGTCAACATCGAATCTTTGTAGTTAATATGTGATTACGGTCATGATCTCTTTCCTCGAATATGGTTACGGCGTAACCAGTTGTGCCGTAATGTTATTTTAGTCATGATCTTCTTTCCATAAATATAGTTGCGGTGTAACCCTTGAAAAGGCTTACGCCGTAATGCCTTGTAAATATATAAATATTTCATCCATTTCTGTTCAATGCCTTAATTTACCTGAATTCATAGAATAATTCAAAATAAATATCGAATTCATATAAAAGTGATAAAACAAGGCAATAAATGCGGGAAATTGATACTAAAAAGTATTAAATATTTGATGTTACAAAATATTCCCCCACTTGACTTCTACTTTGCCCTGAAGTAGAATCTTTTTAAATAATTCTTAAAAAGATATCTCCCAGGTTTTTTAAGGAAGATAGAATTAAAAATCACATATGCTAGAAAATTCCAAACCGAGCACCTCACGAAAGAAAAAATGATTCACACTCATACTCTCACTAATCTATGTGTTCTATTTTTGGTGATCACTTAACTGCTCAGTCATGATGAATATTCTATCAAAAGCTTGGCCAGGATACTAAGCTTCACCACTAGAGTCTAGAGCAACTGTTCAAAACCAAATGGGTTTACACGAACACAAAAGACTTACGGGGTTTTGAATCATTCATCAATTTTCACCAAAAGCTTTACACCAACAAGGGCTATAAAACCACACATACACATCCGTAACGACGGATAAGACATGTATGATTGCTCACTCCCTCATTCGAGCAAAACCAGCGGTTAGGATCGTGAGTGATATAGGGTAGGATAAAGACATGAGATGCACATTTAATGTAGTTAACTAAAAAACAAAACAATATTTTCCCAAGTCTATAATCACCCCTTCAACAATCGCATTCAAATCCCATTAAGGTAAAAAACGAGGGTCAAAAGTCAAGGGTCTTATAATACACCGAGTTAATACTATGAAATTTCTTGTGAAATGCAATAACCGGTCTTCATCATCAATGATTATGTGCTAAATTTTTTTGAAAATTCAGACCAAATTAGCATATAATCTTGAAAAAAAAATCAAACTTTTTGCCACGATTTAAAACGTAGACTGTCATTATCTCATCACACAATTTTTGACTAGACACACACAAATAACAAAACAAAAACAGTAGCAATAAAACACTCATTTCATTTCCCTTCTTCCACTATAAATACCCCAATTTCCCCAAACCCTCACTGACCCCAATCCCACAATCATCATGTCAAACCCCCCACCCCAACAAACCACAACCGACTGCCGCATGTACGAATCAAAATACCCCTCAATCGACACACCAGTCATGATCCAAGTCAAATCCATCGGAGACGTCGCTCCCAAAAAAAACCCCTCACAAAAAAAAACCACTCCTTACACGAATACAACAACATCCGAAGGCATGAACTTGGTTACCGACCTCTCGCGTCGTCGTATTCAAAGCGTAGGTAGTTTTGATTAAAGTTGGTAGGCTTGAACCAGCTATGGTCTTCGTGTTAATGCTGAGAAAGGCTATATTGATTTGAGTAAGAAGAGGTTGTCTGAACAAGATGTTCAGATTTGTGAGGAGAGGTATAGTAAGAGTAAGATGGTGCATTCGATTATGCGCCATGTTGCCGAGACTATGAATGTCGATTTAGAGGTATATGTTTCGCTTTTTTTACTGTTATAGTCTTAGATCACTGCTACTTTTACATGTTTTTAGCCTATATAATGTTTTAGTGTATAGTTCTAGGAGCGTACTAGCGTGTATGGTAGTTCCTATATCATGAATGTCACAAAACTAGCGGTAAGCACAGACACTAATTGTAGTATATTAGAAGGTTTTACTGATAGTAGTTTATGCTTCCTGAAGTGTTACGGAGTAATAGAATTCTACTTTTGGTACGATTATACCTAAGCATGTTAGAGCAAGTAGTTAGGGGTGTTTGATTCAGCTTATAGTTGGGCCTTATGAGCTTATTTGATTTTGGCTTATATAACATAAGCCCCAATTTTCTGGCTTATATCGAGACTTATGGGCTTATATAAGCTTATCATATCATAACAAACTTATATAAGCCCACAAGTCTCAATATAAGCCGGAAATTGGGGTTTTTTTTTAATGTTATATACAGCCGAAACAAACACCCCTTAGTAGTAGGATAGTATTAACTTTCTGTGTGGTGATTATATCAAGGCGTGTGTTTTACAAAACTAGCGTTATGTTTTATTTCAACGCTATGTTGTAAAACTAGCGTTTAAAACAAAATACAAAAGTTGCCACACTACTTGAACAAGCAGCCTTTATGTTTTCAAAAGCTGACACTAAGTGCAACAGAAGCTCACGGAATGTTGTGCGCCAAACATATAAAACTAGCAGTTAGTAGTAGTTGCACTGATTGTAGTAATTTGGCAAGGTTTTACTGAATACTGATTATATTAAAGTGTTACTGAGTATAGTCGAAGTATAGACGTATAGTGATTATAGAAATGTGTAAGTAGTTGAAACTTACTTATAAGTTTTTACTGCTTCGAAGTCGTGTTTTACTCAATATGTATCGTTTAGTGATAATAGCTATGTATATGTTGTACTTTTTGTACTGATTTGAGTTAATTAGTTATGTATTACTGATTATAGTTATGTTTTGCTGGTTATATTAATGTGTTACTGATAATAGTTTCAACTGATTGATTGAAATGTATAGAAAATGTGTATGTGCTTCGTAAATCACTTCTAGTTTTACTGTTTCAACTGATTGAAAGGTATATAGTTAAGCTACTGACTATAATGTTTTACTGATTATAGTTATAATAGCGTGTATGTTGTTTAAAAGTTACGACTAGGCTAACTGATTGTAGTAATGTTTTACTGATTATGATACTGTTTAGTGATATATTAAGTTTAATGATTATATAGTTTTATGATTAGACTATATGAGTATCCGTTGCCGCGTCCAACCCTAGTTTCACGGATCATAGTTATGTTTTGCTGATAATATGTTACTGATTTGAACTAATAGTAAAGGTTTACTGCATACAGGAACGTGTATGTAGGTTAAACACTACCACTAGTTTTACGGATCATAGTTATGTTTTAAGGATTGCATTAGTGTGTATTTAGTTTGAAACTTACCACTAGTTTTACTAACCACAATTATGCTTTACTGATTATATTGATATTATAGATTACAGTTAAGTTACTGATTATACGTTTTAAGTGATCACGATAAGGTTTAACAGGTTTAATAAGAAAGTGTAGGTAGTTCCGAAATCACCACTAGGTTTACTGATCACCGAAGTGTTTTAGTGTTTTAATAATTATAGTTATGTATTACTTGTTATAATACCATGTAGTGGTTATAGTTAAGTTACTGATTATAATGTTTTTGCAATTACAATAACACTGTTTTACTGGTTTAGAGTTAGTGTTTTAGCGATTATAGTTGCATGTGCTTAGATCGAAATAACCACGAGTTCTACTGATCATAATAACATCACTATGATGAGACATAACTACAATAAGTAATGGTACAATGGTACTTTTTGAACAACTTATGCATTACTGATTATTGTTGATTGTAATGTTTTACAGCTTACAGTAACATGTACGTCGGTTGAACATTATAACTAGTTTTAATGACGGTAATGTTCACGTAGATCGAGAATTACACTAGGCTTGTTGGTCACAGTTGAGTTATAATACACTTTTACTAATGTTTTACGGTAGTGATTTTGTAAATGATTACTGATCATGGTAATGTTCTAGTGATTATAGCTACTGTGTGAATTACTGATTGTATTTATGTGTTACTGCTCTTAGTTATGTTTTACTTGTAGTAACGATTGTGATGATTATAGTTAAGTTATTGATTTTGATGCTATGCTGACCACAATAATGCTTACCGGTTATAGACTATAGTAACTTGTAGGTAGTTTGAAAAATTGCGACTGGGTTTGCTGACTGCCTTTATGTTTTTACTCATCATAGTAACGTTGTATTGATTTACTGATCATAGCTACGTTTTGCTGATTATAGTAATGTTATGCTGATACAGTTAAGTGTACTGATTGTAATAATGTTTTACTGATAATAGTAACTGCATTGTAGTGGTTTTTTATGTTTACTAATTACAGTAATGAGTACAGTTTATGAACATTCCATTAGTTTTACTGATTATAGAATGGTGTGCCTTAGTTTGAAAACTGCCATTAGTTTTACTGATCCTAATGTTTTACTGGCTTTAAATAAGAAAAAGATGGATACTGATCAGCATTTTTTTTAAATATCTGATTGTAGTAAATTAGCAAGGTTTTACTGATTATATTAAAGTAATACTGAATGTATTCGAAGTAATGTGTACGTAGCTCAAAAATTACTTCTAGTTTTACTGTACTGGTCATAATATCTTTTGGTGATAATTGATAAGTGTAGTGATTATACGACCCTGTATGCAGTTTGAACATGACCACTAGTCTTACGATCATATTATGTTTTACTGATCCTAGTGATGTTTACCGATAACAGTTACCGAATTTTTTTACCAATACTAATATTTTACCGGATGTAGTAACGTTTTACTCATTATTGTTAAGTGTGTTGCTTTACTGATGATAGGTAAGTGTAATGTTATCCTGATTCGAGTAACGTGTATGTAGGTCGAACATTTCTACTTGTTTGACTAATCATAGTTGATGTACTTTCATTTTTAGGAATAACAGTAATGTAATCCTTATGGTTGCTATGATTGATAAAAGATTGGAAGTATGTTCCGATAATCACTAAAGTAGGTTGCTATTATTAGTGAATGGGTTAAGTATCTTGTTTTATTCATTTAACTACATATCAATACTGATATTTATTTTGTGGTGGACAAGTTCTTGGTTGATACATATATTAAAGAGTTATGTATTGCAAAAGATCATTGATGCTGTTTGGATTATCAAACAATAACAAATGGTGATACATATAATACACAAGTAGTTTCGATTTGTAAATTGGATGATGTTTTCATTGCTGACTGGATTTTAATCCGTATTATTGATACAGGCTAATTGGACCAACCTGTAACCTATTTAACATTACTTTCATCTTTTTTTCATCGTGTACAACTTTACTTATTCCCTTATATGTAACATGCTCACATTTTAGCAACTTTTTACTGCTATGGATGCGTGTTATAAAACAAAGTTAGTAGACAAGTAAATATATATATGGCAACAACACATGCCTATATATAAGCAATAAGCAACCATCAACCATCACAACACATCAACTAATAATGTTAAATCCATTATAAAAAAATAACATAAAATTAGGCGAGCCAAACTAAACTAACAAGACTACAACTAGAACCATGAAAAATAAACTAGAAACGACGGCGGCAGCAACTTTTCGGCGAGACAACGACAGTTTTATCAACTAAAATAAAACCAACATAAATTTATCTCATATCTAAATTAAAAGAATAGCATTCGTGCGGTTAAAGGACCACACAAAACAAACCCAAAACCCGACAAAAAGCACAAAAACGCCACCAATACCACTAATACACCATGAAACCACCAAAACACAAACACCAATCATAGATATGGTGGTGTTGGTGGTGGATTCTACTGATGGTGGCGGCGGCAGATCTGCTGGCGCTTAGATTTTATGTGTAGGGGTGAGATGGAAAAAAGTGGTTTGTATGAGAGAGGAGAGAATGGAGAAAGAAGTTTTTGTAATATTCGTTTGTGTGTTTTGTGTTACATCGTATTTATATATGGCCTGGTTACTATGATGATGATGATGTTTTAAAGGTGCTATTATATTTTTAATTGGAGTTGTTACTATAATAACGAGCTGTTACAAATTTTTTAAATGAGATGTTATAAGTTTTTAAATGAGATGTATAAATATTGGGCTGTTACATAAGATATAATAATGGGCTCTATGAATATTAGAGGTGTTACAAGTATAACAATTGAATACATTTAATTTCCGTAATGTAACTTCTATTCACTTGTGTATATTATTTCCTAGCAAAAGACAAATCTTTCTTTAATAAGCAATGTTTTTAAGATTCCACGCATTAAATTTTTTAACATTTCTTATTTTAGTAGTTTTTTTTACTTTCAAGAGAATCATAAATTCTCTTTATAAGTAGTATATATACTAAAAATGGCATGAAACTACGTCGTTTCATGTCATTTGCTATAGTGATTTTTTTAGGCTCTCATTTTTGGACCGGCCTATTTGGTTTTTTTTCTCTTTTTTTACTTAGTCAATATTTACGGCGCGAGTATAATAACATGGAACATAAAGTAGGCAATATAAAAAAATACCGCCGATTACAAGTCAGCCTCGTTTCAACGCGCGGGCACATTCCCACTCAATATTCGGTCAAAATCAATTCGAAAAAAATTAAACCCCGCCTTGGGCCGGCCCATTTAGTTTTTTTTCCTCTTTTTTACTTAGTCAACATTTATGGCGCGAGTATAATAACGTGGAACATACAAGTATGCAATATAAAAATAAAATAAAAAACGTCGAATACAAGTCAGCCCCGTTACAGCGTGCGGGCATATTCCCAATCAATAATCATTCAAAAGCGATTCGAAAAAAATTATGCCTTACTGCAACGCGCGGGCTATTTTGCTTGTTGTATCTAAAAAAAGTCTATAACATATTACACATCTTGATAATATCTTTTTCTATAAGGTTTTTACTATAAATTATAATAGTCTAGAACTATCTTTATCAGAAAAAAGGAAATTAGTATTGCTTGAAAGTTTAAAAACTTAAAAAATTAGTAGTGTTGTTAGACTAAAATACCCTTAGTTATATATAAAAGATAATATAATCTATTAGAGTAATTATTTAAATACACAATTCAATCCATAAACTTTCTTCACACTCACTTACACTCATATAAAAATGGGTAAAGGCTAAAAATGAACCATATACATTTTCTCTTTTACCTAAGAGCACTGGGTACCCTCGTGTCGTTGGCCTGGTGCCATAACCAAGAAATGCTGCCACCTCAGCAAAAAGTGTTATGGCACCGAAATTCATTTGGCATCACATTTTGTGTCGTATCCTTTGGCATCACATTTTGTGTCTTATCTTTTGGCATCAGAAAATGTGGTGCCGTTGGCATATTTTTTTCCATAAAATAAAACATACACTATATAACTAAAATAAACTTCATTAAAATTAAAAAAACATTACATTAATAAAAAAAGTTACATAAAAATAAAAAACATAGTTTGTAAACAAGAAATAAAAATTACAAACTAGTGATTATTCGATAAATGCTCCACAAGGTCATGTCAAAGATCGTTGTGCACTTTTCTATCTCGAATTTCTTTGGTCTTCCTAACATGTAAATTGCATCTTTCATACAAGTTCATTGCATGTCCGGCTGTGGATTAAAGAACATATCTCTCAAATTCAATTCGAATCATTCGTCTTCCAATATCATGTTATGTAATATTATACAACAATACATTATTCTTTTCAACGCGTTGATTTCATAAGCACGTGCCGCTTGTCGTATAATTCCCCAACGACCTTGTAGGACTCCGAAAGCTCGTTCAAAATCTTTTCTTGAACTTTCTTGAACTCTTTTAAACTTCAAAGTTTTTTCATCCCTTGCAATAGAAAATGTCTTGGCAAACGTAGCCCATGTTGGATAAATATCGTCGGCTAAATAGTAACATTTCTTGTATGTATGTCCGTTTACTACAAATGGACATTCTGGAGCTCTATCGGCAAGTTCATCATCAAATAACGGGGACCCATATAACACATTAAGATCATTATTTGCTCTCGAAACCTCAAAATATGCATGCCAAATCCATAGTTTTTTATCCGCAACCGCTTCTAACATAAGAGTTAGGTATTTATGATCACGTCTTTTAAATTGACCATTTAAGGACTTTGGGCAGTTTTTCCACTCTCAATGCATACAATCAATACTCTCAAGCATTCCCGGGAGTCCATGTTTTTCTTCTTACAATGCATAAGTTTTTTCAATATCCGCTGAAGTGGGCTTTCTTAAATATTTTTCAACGTATAAAATATGTATGCATTTAGTAAAGTTCTTTATACATTGTCGTGAACAACGTTCAGCAATTTGCAAGTACTCGCCAAATGTGTTTGGTGCGGTGCCGTATGCAAGTTGACGTATGGCGGATGTGCACTTCAAAATAGGACTGATACTTAAACGACCGCATGCACCGTAACGTTGTCTAAAAAAATTAAAGTACTCGGGAAGAGGCTGAGCATCATAACTTAAAACAGCGTTGACTTAAAAAGTGTAGAACTCATAGGATACATTTGCCTAAAATTCTCTTCTAGATATTTAGGAAGAGTCTCATCGTCGCCAAAATAGTCGTTGATTAGCCGTTGTTCTGCCTCTTCTTGTTTACGAGATATGTATATCATCGTCCTCTTTGGAGCCGATCCCGGACCCCCGGCTTCTTGCTCACACATAGCTACAAATTTTTCATACGCCGCATAATCCCGCATATATCGATCCCGGTCGGCTTGAAAATAAACATCATAATGATCGTAGGTGTTGGTGGTGTCGGGATTGTTTGGATCGTATGTGTTGAAGTTGTTGGGATTGTTTGGATCCATGGTTGAAAGAAAATTGAGGTAGAAAATATATCGGAAATGTGTGTGAAATATGAAATAATAAAGAGGTATTTATATGATTTTTAAGGGGTGAAAATTTAAAAAAAGTGGGTTTTAAAAAAAAACAATAACTAGCCTTTATCCAACGAATATAATTCAAAAAAATAAAAAAAATCACAACGGTGGTGGCTGGTCGCCCCGGCGCGAGAAGCCATGGCGCCAGCCATGATGTCGTGCACAAAAGGATGGGTTGGGCTGGTGCGATGGCGCCAAGCCACCAGCCACCCATACCCAACGCTCTAAGTACTAAAAATCTCTCAACGGAACTCCTGAACGTGCTGCTATTGAGAAGACTAGTAACTATTAGGCGATATATTATAAGGCCCGAGCTCGTGTGTGGGTTTAGATCCACTAGGGTTTCATGCTATATATATCAATTATCAATCAAACAGTGACTACGTACAGAGACTCCTATTGCATTTGAAACGCTCAGATTGTCTAACTCCTTTTTGTGACATGCTACACCGATTTGGAATACACGAAGGTCTTTTGTTACAAGGCCGAGAATCTCTAGCTCCTTTGATGAAAGATCACTAATTTTCTAACTTTTGAGGACTTTAGTTAATTGGTTTGTTTAGAGACCATTGTTTCTAATTGTTTTTTTTTTCTTAGTACACTTTGCTTATGTTGATATTAATAACACTTGTTTACAGTATGCTATCTTTTTAAACGTTTCGATACATCATATCGTTTTCCTAAAAAATGTAATCAGCTACTAGTAATAATAATCATAAAATCTTTCGCTTGAGCCCACATATTTCTTTTGGGCTTCTTTGCATGAGTCAGTGCCTACTAGACAGATTTAAAAAGTTTAGAGATTTTCAAAAAGCCCAACAAACTTATCATAAAAAAATTAGTTGGGGTGGTTTGGGTGTTATTGTGTTAAGAATGAATATGTTGCGAGATAATGAGTTTGAACAAATCCATTGAATTGATCGTAAGACCATGTTCATTAGTTCATATATATGGAGTTATAAACTAGCAGTGTTAAAAAGAAATCAAATGCAGAAATAGTTAAATTTAGATAAGTAAGTAGATAGATTACTACAACAAAGCTTATCATTAACAAAAATGTAAGATCAAATGATTCTTCATAACTTGGATCACTATTTTCCTTTTGTTAGTTTTTTTTACTCTCGTTCTAAAACATTTCAAATTTTCAATAGTTAGTTAATGCAAAAGCTAAGGGTGCTTGGTTTAAGTAAAGGAATGGAAAAAGAAAATGCAAATGGTATACTAAAAAATGCAATAAGAATATTACATTGTATTGATGTTGCTTGGTTAAAATATTTAAGAAATGGAATATATTTTTTTTATAACATTTTTCTACATAGAAAAAACAACAAACAATATTAAATCAAATAAGGACACTTAACATAAAGACCGATTAATATTGTATTATTAACGAACAAAAAAATTTGCAATATTTTGTTTCGAAATTATCCGCTAAAATATGTGTATTGTAATACATAATTAACAGCTTGACACAAGATTAGATATTTAAATTTTGTTTATGTATAGAAAAAGAAGGTTAAATATCAGTATAAAAACTATATCAATATATTAAACATTGAGGTAAACATACAACTAGAATTATTCTTCGTGAAATAGTTATTACAACTACTACGTATTATTTAGAAAATTTGTATTTATTAATTAGAAATAGAATTAGCAAGAATTTAGAAGGAGTGGGATCATGAGGTAAAAAAATGCAAGTGGTAATCAATTTTTAATACCCTCAATTTAGTAGGTAATGAGGTATTACTCACTTTGAAAGAATAAAATATTGCATTATATAAAAACAAGCAATACTTTTCATTATAATTACCTTTCCTTACCCTTTAAAACCCTTAACCAATCACCCCCTAAGTCTTTCAATTTTAAACAACTTTATATTCCATATGCCTAATTTTCTTGGTTGTATCTATGTATTTATTTACTTTTTCTAAAGTTTTTCACTATTTTAAAAAGTCTTTAAAAAACTTTTATGCATTGCATACATGACCTTTTTCAAAAGCTTTATACAAAGGGTGTGTTTGGATACAGGCTTATAGGGGCTTATTGGGGCTTGGGCTTTTAAAATAAGTCGGTTTATAAAATAAGTTCCGTTTGTCACGTAGGCTTATGAAGTCATAAGTCTCTATAAGCCTCAGTCCCATAAAAGGGGCTAAAAACTTTAGCCCGAGGCTTATGAACAAAAAATTACTTATATAATCCTAAAAATATCTAACATATACCAAAAATTTATTTAATTGTGTCATTTTTAGTAATTTTACAATAATAAGCCCCAGCCTCAGCCCATTTGCCATACAAGTTTAAAAAAATACAAATCTTAATTTCGGCTTATAATATAAGCCCCAGCCCCGACACAAGCCCCAGCCCCAGCTCCAGCCCATTACGCCAAACATACCCAAAGACTTTTAGTTCTCCAAGTCTTTGAAGCTTTGTGGTTCACATAAATGCATACACTAAACTACTCTTGTATTTCATTTCTAAAAATCTATTGTTAAAAGCTTTTATCATTGGAGTAATAACTAATTGCAAAAACTTTTTCAACTCACCAATTAATTGTACTAAATGCTACAAGTCATTGAATACTTGTAGCATTGTGGATGCTCTAAGAGGAAGGAGTATGGTGAATAGATCTATCTCCTCACTTGAGCCTCACAGACTGTCACATCAGCATCTCACTCCCACTCAAAAATACCCCTTCACTCATAACACACCCCTATTTCCTCACTTTGGCCCCACCACTCACTATTTTATTTTCTTTTTAATTTTTTTCACACAAACATAATTCATTTCATTAAAAATAAAAATACATAATACAATACAATACAATAAAAATAAAACATTGTGAATTTTAAAAACTAATGCGAAAATTAAAAAATACATCAAATTATAAATAATCTAATCTTGCTGTTGATGTTGTTGATGTTGTTGCCAAAGATGCTCAATGACATTACGTTGAAGCTTTGCGTGTGTTTGTTTATCATGCAGTTCTTTGAATTTTCTTCGTTGCACTTCGCACCGCTCGACCCATAACCTTAATATATTTGGTTGCGGGCAAATATAATTTCGATGGTCAAGCTCGGATAACGCAAACTTTTGATCTTTTAAAATCATGTTATGCAATATAATGCAAGTGTACATGACTCTGCGTAGCTTGTTGACAGTCCAAGCACGCGCCGGTTGACATATAATATGCCAACGTTCTTGAAGGACACCAAAAGCTCTTTCAATGTCTTTTCGAGCACTTTCTTGTTTCCGTTTAAATAAGGCATTATTCTCTGAATTTGCAACCGTCAATGATTTAACAAAAGATGACCATTGTGAGTAAATGCCGTCAGCTAGAAAATACCCTTTTTCGAATGTAACCCCGTTACATTCAAACGGAGCACGGGGGCGATGTCATCAAGAAGGTCGTCAAATAACGGAGAATTATTCAAAACGGTTAAATCGTTATTTGCACCCGCTACCCCAAAAAATGCATGCCAAATCCACAAATCATATGAAGCAACAGCCTCAAGCATTATAGTTGGGTACTTTTTATCATCTCTAGCAAATTGCCCATGCCATGCTTTTGGGCAATTTCTCCATTCCCAGTGCATACAATCAATGCTTCCAAGCATTTCCGGAAAACCATGAATATTATTGTGTGCGGTGTATAAGTTTTGAATGTCATCTAAGTCAGGTTTTCGTAAATACTCGGGCATAAACAGTTCGATAACGCACATAGTAAAAAAATCTAGACAATCGCGTGCGCAATGGTTACCCATTTGTAAATACTCATCTAATGAATCAGGTGTTACGCCGTATGCCAATTGGTGTATGACGCATGTGCATTTCATAATAACACTAAAACATGTGCTCGGACTCTAAAGAAATCAAAATGCGGAGGAAGAGGATGGTGAGTTTGAATGTAATTTTCAATACCTGAGACTATTTCTAAAAATAGTTTACGGCTCATACGATACCGTTTTCGAAAATAATACTCAGGATATTTTGGGTTAGGACCAAAATAGTCCGCCATCAAACGTTCTTCAGCATCTAAACGTTCCCGGTAGATATAGTTTCGGTGGCGCACCCGTTCTACTTCTTCTTCTTGTTCTTGCTCTGCCTGAACTTGTTGCATAATCATCTCAAGATCATCGATATCATCAAGATCGGACAAACCACCACTACTTGAATCACTCATCATGTTTATTGGTTTTAAGATGTAGAGAAATGTGTGTTAAAATGTTAAAATGAAGTGGCATTTAAAGTGAAAAAGTGGGTATAAATTTTGAAAAAAAAAATTAAAAAGTTTGAAAAAAAAATTAGCCGTTGGCTTTTAAAAACCAAACGGTTTTAATTTTAAACAATTTGTCGTATTTGACTCAATTTGGTGGCGAGATTCATTTTTTTGGCTTGTGGCGAGTAACTATGGTGTGGTGGCGGGGTGCAAGGCGAAGCCATATAGGAATTGGCGAAGCCCCCTCGCCACCATACTCCTTTCTCTAATGACAACTAAAAGGTTATGGGTTTTAAATGTGCCCACTAGTTAACTAATTGCAAATATGCAATTGCTTCAATTTAAGAACGTTTATTATTCTTGGTCCATACATTACAATTTATGTCTTTTTGTGTACACGCAAAAAAGTTTAACATATTTATTATTATAGCACCTTGCTTCTGGTTAGCAGTTTGAATTAACTCGGTGTTCTACTAACATGACAGGTTATCTCTAACTAATATTTATCCAAAAATGAGCATTGATTAAAATGTCTAATTGTTATGTCTAATTATATGTTTAAATTTATGTGTCGAATTCAACAATGAAATTAACTTTTTCACAAACTAATAACTTACTGCCGGATCTATTAGACACATAATAATTACTTTTTGTAAGCCTCTCAATCATTTTCTCCCATAAATTAGATGATCACAGTGACTCATCCAAAATTTCATAAGAAAGTATTACCCAATAAAGCGAAACACAATAACTTTTTTATACAATGTTAAGCTTCCGCTCTCATTAGCTTTTACACGCTTCGTGTCAAACATACCTCATAATAGAACTATAGAGGATCTTGGTAGGTCCTAAAATGCCAATAAAATATCATTTTGTAGTACTAATTTTCGTGAAAAAAAAAATCTTTACTTTTTATAAATGCACGCGGTCCATAAGCCATGTCGATTCGCGACAAGCTGACCAATATGCCAACCAACCATTTTGCATGAGAAGTAACTCGTTGGTACCGTTGTGCCAACTGCCAAATTGGTATCTACCACACAAGTGTGTGATTGTGTACACATGGTCTTTCGTCACACCCTAACCTAACCCAAAACAACCTTATCCAGCAAACTCATTTTTGGCACTTTACAAAAGCTAGACCAATGAAATATGCATGCGTTTCCTTCGATATGTCACCATAATAAAAAAGACAAAAATACTGAACAACAATTAGTAATAAATTAGAACTTAACCCGTCGGTGTTATTACCAACCTAAACATTTATCAAATGTTTTTCCTATCCATACACTATTCTTAGTAATAGTAATATGCACCATTATTCTTTAATGGTTAATTTTAAATACATTTCATGTTGAGCCAGTTCAGTGTCCTTTAGTCTCTCAGTAGATTTAAACATAAAAACCTCAAGTCAAGTTTAGCTAAAGACAGTTCAGCTTGAGTTCTTCAGGTATTTAAAAGATCAAGTAGT
>BQNB010002562.1:0-57063 GCA_026074375.1 Tanacetum coccineum | reverse complement strand
GCATTCAAATAAGAAGTGGATTTCGCACATTTTGATACTGTTTGATTGAAATTTCAACCGTTTGTTTGGGTTTTTTTGGAGACAGAGTTTTGGCGCCAAAACCTAAACTGCTCATCTTCTTGAATTTTTCACTAATTTAGACTATAATTGATCATTTCACTGAGCTAATTAAGCCTAATTGTAACCAACTGGGCTTAGCTCAGTTGGCCACCTGAGGTCTCCTAAGGAGCTTTGGGGGAGGTTGTTACCATGAGGTCTCGGGTTCGAGCCTCACTGGGTTTTCCTTCTTGTTAAGAATCTGTGTTGGGCTCTGCCCACTCAGATGCGTCGAGTCTCTAGCTCGCTAACATTGGTCTTGTACTAACTTGCCGTTCTAAAAAAAATTAAGCCTAATTGTTATTGTTATGAAAAAATATGTAAGCAAAAATTAAAAACTCTAAAAGGAGGATACGTATCACGAGTAGGTATGAAAACACTATTTTTGATCTAAACAAGAGGAAGGAGGTTTTAGATGAGAATATTGAAGATCAAGTTGAAATTAGGGATTTGGGTAAAGAATTGGGAGAAAATAAGGAGTTTAAGGAGCAAGAGGTAGAAGAGAGCATCGATGATGAAATATGTTGACGTATATATAGTAATCTCATATATATGTATGCAGCAAGGATAGACAACAAGTAAGCACAAATAGAGGCACATAGGATCACATACTGGTTATAGACCAGACCTAGTATAACTACCTGGTTCTCTATAACCTTGGCTCTGATTACCAATCTGTCACACCCCCAAACGGGGCCTGGACGGAATACGTGTCCGAGGGCGTGACGTCATAACAATCCGATCACAAAGCAATAAAGAACGACCACTAATCATGGACGTTGGAAAAGTTTACTCGTTGCATAAAAGAAAATAAATTTAAGTTTTTACAATCCATAATCTTTAAGTTAAAAGTAGCGGAAGCATAACAAAGTTTTGATAAAGACAACGAGTAAATAGTAGATAAGTCTTGAAATTGGCGAAGTCACATAGCACATAGACTCCACATAGCATCAAGAATCAATCCAAGCTAAGCACCTGAGAAAACATGTTTAAAACGTCAACATAATGTTGGTGAATTCATAGGTTTAAGTTAATACAAGAGTGGACCACAAGATTTCAAAACGTATGCGACTACTATAACAGATACAACATCACATAAAAAGTATTTACTGTTGCGCTAAGCTCATGACACTGAAGCTAATAATCAACAGGGCATGCTACATCCTGTCGCATAGTATTCCTGCCCTTAACCGGTGTCCCAAACCAAAGACCACCATAATGCACAATCGACATGACATATACCCGTTTGTTCTTCGTTAGGTGGAACCAAAGCGGATAGGGATAATTAGTCCCAATAGATCTATTTACTCACTCGCGCTTCCTCAACCGGTCCTCCGGTCGAGAAACTAACAGTTCATGATAATTCGGGCAGTAGTAGGTTTGTAAGCAAACTTAGGCAACACATAAACATGTAAAACTCGCGTAAAGAACTTGTGTCCAATTTAAAAGCAAACAATGTTTCTCACCCCATAGTATAAAGCATTTGTAAATCAGTAAAAACGTGGGGCTATGAACTCACCTTAACAAGGATAAGCGATAACCACAACAAATGATGAAGATATAAGGAGGTCTAGCCGCGACCTAGATTAAAATGGGTATGACTTAGCATTCGCCAAAGAAACAAGTAAAGCATCCATGTTTATCATTTAAAGCATCCGAGTGTGTTTGCGTTCTAGTAATAAAAGACTTGGATAAATTTATAACATCTTTGATGAATCTCGACACTTGCAAAAAGTTACTATTTATAGAAACCTTTCCTTTTTAGGAAAGTTTTTAGTTTCAAAATGTTAATAGCGTCCCCTATTTTCTTAAGTTTCCATATTTTACAAATCGCTTAAACAATCCTAAACCGCCTAATCCTTATGTTTAAATCGCCTAAATGTCCAATTCGTACCATTTTTAATAATCCTACTTTTTATTAAGGTCGGCATCTCAAATAACCTTTCATGACATTTCTAGTTGTTCTAATTAATTACCTATCATTTCTATATGTTTCGCTCGCATCTAAAATACCCAAAATCGTCCGAAAGTGCCCGGAAACCCATTTTACTATTCCTAACAGCCCACTATTCATTGATGATGCCGAAAAATGTTTCGAGTTTCATTTGGCCATTACTTGGCCGTTTTAAGTCCGATTTTAAAGTGTGATATATGAAAAATTATCTATTCGAATTAAGCTCTTCGAAAACTACTTTTACGCCTAATGAAAACATTTTTAAGTCGTTCAAAACCACCAAACTAATTCGGGACAGCAAAGTTGTTTTACCGAAATACGACCAAAACTCAACCCAACTCGCATATTAGTGCCTAATCTAGCCCTAATCTTTATTTACCAATAACCAACCAACAAAACTAAACCTTAATCCACCCTAATCTCTATTGTTGCAACTCTCATCAACTCTCAATCTCACCAAGAACATAATATAAGGCATAAACATAAAGTGGTAACAATGTTTACTTCCATTTTATAAAAGATGGCAAAGTGTTGTTTTATTTCTTTTGTAAAAGTTAACACAAACACATGGATCTTTAATAATAAACATAGATCTATAGAAATAATGGATGAAACCAAGTAAGGATCATGTAAAACTTACAAATCAAGAAGGATATGTAGCAAAAACACTAGATCTATACCCAAGAATTATAGATCTTCAAAAACCCCAAAAGATCTTGCAAACCCTAATTTGAAATCTTGAAAATCTTTGAATTAATGTTTCACAACACCTTAGATATAACTAGGAATGAACTTTAAACACTTGGATCTTACTAGAAATCAAAAGTTATGGATGTGCTTGGGTGGTGGGGGTGTGCCGTGAGCTAGCAAGGAGGAGAGGGAGAGAAAAGATTTTTGTTAAGGCTTGCAAATGGAAGTAAACCCTAAGTGTGAGAATGTGTTCTTATTTATAGTAGGAGAGTTAGGGTTTTGTGGTATCATAACTCATATCATGTGGCTTGACCCACTCTTTCTTGGCTCATACGGTGCGTCCGGTTTTGGATTTACAAGGGCAAGACCACACAAAAAAAAATTTGCTAGCTAAAGTCCTTATGAAATAATTCTTGCCAATGTGAGTCAAATGTGGTCAAGAGTGCATGTGATGTGTAAGCGTCTTGCATGCATGAATGTTGCTAGGATACAAAAATGTCCCTTTCTTTCACTAGTATGGCAATATTTTCAAAATTTGTGTTAGTGGTTTAAGGATGATTTAATTTCAAGTACCAAGAGTGTTTTGGCTTGGCTTTAGACATCTTCATATGTATGGGAATGAGGGTGAATGAAATTTTTAAGATTAGGGCATAAGATTATTGATAACTTGAGTTTACACCAAAAGATTTCGAGTTTCCGGGGTTCCGTTAGGTTAAAAATGCGAAAAACGCAATTTAAGAGTTAAAACCCTAAAATTAATATCGGAAGTGATTAAAAATCATGAAAGACTCAGGAAAGTTAAAATAACACATATAATGCCTAAATTAATCTATAACCGATGCCGAAACGTGTCCGATGATGTTTCTCAGTTTTTACGCAGTTTAGTTCCTCGGTAAACTGTCAGATTTAAACGTAACATATAAAATTTAAAGTAGATGACCGGAATGGGTCGGAATACTAACCGGGAATTTACGGGGTGTGACAAATCTCCCGAAATCAATAAGTTATAACCTTCTGGACTTGCTGTCTGAAATCTTTCCTTGACCAATCTGTCCAATTCTAGCACATTCTGCCTATCAAAATCATAAAGCATTTCACTGATGATCTTATAATTCTTAGAACTTCCATCTGCCCAAATAATTTGATAATACATACAGGTTTCTGTTAGGACATGTGTCTTCCAATCAACTATGGGGTACTTTGTTGATAATGATTTAACATCAAGGCCTTCATCTTCTGAAACAATGTTCAAGTAAACTTGAAGTTCTTCTTTCTTAGCATCATCTTCTAACTTTTGTTTATTAGCACTTTCTCACTTCAACTTATATCCTTCCTGATTCTTCATGTATATGCACATATTCTTTCTCACTTCAGATACAGATCTAGGTCTGATTTTAAGTGCATGATACCTTATCACAGAAGGATCACTCCATTCAATAACATGAGCTTGATCATCTTCAACTACAACTCTTTCTTGTCCTGCTATATTAATCCCCTCTTGTAGCTGTCTAGCTATTTCAGCATCCCTTGCAATCCTCTGAGTCTCTTCTTTATTAAGCTATTCTTCTAACCTTATAGCTGCTTCAAGACTAGCTCTTTCTTGCCTTATCTGTAATTTTGTCTTCTTCTCAGGCTCAGGCTCTGTCTTAATTGCTTTTCCTTTGTCCTTTTTCTTTTTACCAGCAGTACTATCTATTACACTGACAGTACTAACATCAGCAATACAACTTGTCTACTGGCAGTACTAACTCCACCACTGCCAATACTAACTTCTCTACTTCTTCTGGTGTAAGTTTGAAAATTTGCAAGAGTAGTAACCTCTTTCTCACCTTTTTCACCACTACCCTGATATTCCTCACGCTCAGTAGGTTGATCTTCTTCTAGCAATACCTCAGTATCATCACTAGTCCTTATATGAATGTCAACATCCTCTTGCTCAGGTTGTACCAAGGAGATTATAGGATCTGTATCAATTTCAAAGATCTTCCTCTCCTGTTTGGAAGAATCCTCCCCATCATCAGATAAAATCAATCTTGACTTTCTTCTAGATTTGCTTGTCTTGACCTTATGCTCCAACTTCTTGACTCTCAGAATAAGCTTAGTGAAACCAGCACCATATGTCAATTTTGTCTACTTTAAGTTGTTTTGCAAATCCTCCACCTTCTTGGACAATGTGGTACATAGAACCGTCAATTCATTAAGTGATAAACTACCCTCATCACGTCCAAGTGAGTGAACACTGTAGAGAGGTGATTCATGGGGCATTGGGATAGCCTCCTCTACATCAGGTGTGGGTTAAGTGTTTGGTGGTTGTGAAGTTGATGGGGCACTGATTGGTGTATGTTGAGGTGATGGTTCTGGTGATAGGGATGGTGAAGATGTGATTCTTGAAGGAGATGTTTCAGGTGCAGTGAGCATAGTAGGAAATAAAGGAAATTCTACCCCAGAATAACCCATTGAAACCCTTTTCATGTTGCTAAAGACTTTGTTTGTAAGGGAGTGAGCAGAATAGGTTCTGGTATGAGGTAGAAGGTGTCTCTTTTGCATGTTTAAACAAAATTGAATGAACCTAGGGTACATCAAAAACTTGTGTGGGCTTTCTATATTCTTTACCATGGCATCAAAGATCAGTTTTGAAAAATTGTAAGTCTTATTTGTTGCCAAGCATATGATAGCAGTTGCTATGTTATTGCTAAACTACTCCCAAGCAGTTTTCTTAGGGCTTAAGCAGTGGAGGATAGTATGAATTAGAAACCTCCATTGAGGAGAAAAATTACCCTTTTGAAAAGTAAGCTTATCAGAATCAGTTTTATACCCTATTAGAGCCAATTGCTCAAATATTTCTGAATTTAGTAAATAAGTAAGTCCATCTGAGTCTACCAATTTAAGATGTGTTCTAAGAGATGCTTCAGTTATAGTCTTTTCTTGTCCATCTATGCTAGCAATTAGTTCCACTTGTCCATTAGCATCGGTGCTAGCAGTAGGTGTTCTCCAAAATTGTTTGATAAAAGAAGCATAAATGGTTGGATTCTCTGTGAGGGCATACTTGATGTAGCTTGCATTTAGGAAATCAATGATCTGATGAAACCATTCACTTCCTTCAGACTTCAACAAGTAGGCCACCATGTTATGCTTATCATAAAACTCTAAATTAGCCATAAGTTTGAGAAAATAGTAAATTAACTTCTGGGATGAGCTCGTTTATGTGAGTATGAAAACTTAACAAAGTTAATTGAGATTATAATGAGAGCACTTAGGGTTGTAATTTGACCGACTAAATGAAATTTGATCTTATCTTGAAGAAATCTTACTAATTTATAGAAAGATCATGAATGTCCAATTAGTCAAACCCTATGGGCTATGAGCAAGTTGTTGGCGAAAATATCTCAACGGCTATGTTAAAATAAGAAAATTTTGTTATGCCTTAAACAGTACTAACGGTAAAGTAGCAGTACTAAGTTTAGCCTAACAATACTAACTTTAAGCCTAGCTGTATTAATGTTACCCAGCAGTATAAAGATATGCTTGGTAGTACTAACTTAATACTGGCAGTATTAAGTTTTATGCCTAGCAGTATAAACTTCAATCTTGTTCCAACAAATTCTCACAATCTCTCTTTCTATTTTTAGACTCACAATATCTCTTAATTCTCACAAATCACTCTTTCTGTTTTTATCACACAACTCTCTTTCTATTTTTAGCTCACATATTCTCTCTATTCTTTTTCTCAACAATTCATATAGTTTTGTACAAATTCCATCAATTCCATAAGTTGCATAATGTCCTCCCCAATTCCAAGTGTGTTAACTATTGAGAGAGGTGGATTATTAGACTTTTAGATGCAGCCTCAAACCTAGTTTGAGCATCTACATCCCCAATGTGGTAAAGTGGCACCTGGGACCACTACCTGAACGACTTCCCTAAGGACTTGGCTCATTAAGTGTTGCGATATATGGTTAGCTGTGCCCCTCTTTGTGTTCAGTTTCCCCGTTTGTTTGCTCTCGAATTGGATAAGGAGATTGGGTGGCTAATAAAAATGGGAGCTTCTTCGGTCTCAGCTTCTTTTCGTCGGGATGTGCGGATGAAGCTGAGCGGCAGCAGTGGGATGACCTTTCTTCAATTCTGAACTCGGTTGTCCTCTCGTCTTCCAAAGATAGGTGGACTTGTGATTTGTCAGGAGATGGAGAGTTCAAGGTTAAAGTCATCAGAACTTTATTGATGACTTGTTTCTACCTTTCTGTCGGATGTTGCCGAGATGGGTAAATTTCATTCCATTAAAGTTTTAATGTTTTTTCTGGGTGCTCGTCGTGATAGGTTACCCTATAGAGTCAATCTTCAGCGTTGAGGTGTTTGTTGGATTCCCATCTGTGTCCTTTAGTAATGCTGCTATGGAGGTGTTCAGCATTGTTTTCTTTCGATGTGACGTGGGCTCGGGTTGTTCTTCGTAAAATTTGTCGTTGGGGGATTTGGTATTGGCATGGATTTGTTCTTTCTCGGATTGGGATAGCTTGGTTCTTATCTTTCGACTTTCTTCCCGTCTCAAGTCTATTTTAGAAGGTGTTTTTTTTGTTGCTTGGTGGCGGATTTGGAGCTTCGAAATAAGTGGGTCTTTGACGCGTGCCTCCTGTATCGTTCGACGATTTTGATGACATTTTTCATGGTCCTTTTTATGGTGTTCTCATAGAGTAATAAGTTTTTTATTGGGGAGTATTGGTTAAAAAACCCCTATCTTATTTTTGTAATGTCTTTCTTGTTCTTGCTAGTTTTTTTAAATTAAGTTGCCGTTCCAAAACAAAAAAAAATTCCATGTTTGTTTCACAAAAGTATCAACCTTCCAATTCAAAACCAACATAATTGGAAAAAAACGAAACGGGAAGGTCATAATCTGATGGGACTCACGCATTAAAAATAGCCTTCTGAATGATAAGTAACGGTCCAAAGTAATAGATGGAAATGTTAGGAATGAAATTAGTAAACCTTTAGAAATAAGGAAAGCGTCGAGTTTGGATTCATCTTCGATCCTGATTTATGACACCATGGAATTGCAAACCGTTAGGAGGACCTCCTCCAATCAGCGGATGAAAAAACAAGTTGAAAGCATCAGCTCCATGAGCATTAAAAAATAGCGTGTCTTTTCTTTTGTGGCGACATCATTAAAATCACCCATTATGTTACATCGCCATTCCAGCTTTTGAGAACCAGGAATCAAGTAGTCCCATAGCATCTTCTTTTCACGTAACTCTTGAGGAGCATATACAGAAATAATGATTAATCATACATTATCTCATTGATGGTTTAAAAGTTTCTGAAGTGTGGTTTGGCAACATATTTTTTTTTTAATTTTAAACGTATTTATTTGTCGTTCTTACTGTTTGAAAGTTTAAAATCTCTCTTTTGTAAAATTAAGAAACCTTTTAATTACGTATTCTTAAATTTTTCGTGTTTACATGTTTTTTTTGTTATCACACAGCACCTTCAAAATCCACAACATATAACATGAAGTATATCCTTTTTTATATCGATATTAATTTTATCAAAACCTTTTTGCAACACTAATAATCTTATTCCCAAGTTGTTATTTTGAATTTCAAAGAAACTTTCATCGCAAACTAATGTTTTGTTTAATTACATGCATCTATATAATACTCCGTATAAATTTACTTGGAAAACACATGTTTAGTTCATAGTTATGAGTTTATAATTAAACATATATTTCTTGGATTGATCATTGATATAATAGATATTTGGAAACATGAAATAAAAACCAAGGATGATCATCTTAAAGTTCTTGGGAAAATATGCAAATATTTAAGTTTCATTAAGTATATATGCAATTCTTCCTGTTAGGTATTTCTATTTTATAAGAGAGTGGTTAGTATCGTGAAAAATATTATGTCGTTTTTTATTTTATTTTTGTTAACCTTTTACAAGTCCTTTTCCTTTCTTGAAGTAACTCGAGAACAGAGCCTTAAGGTTTCTTAAGGTTTTTGTGAGTTATAATTAATTCTTTGTGATATTCAATGGTCCATTGGCTAAATATGCGGGAAGTTTTGCTATAATATTAACTTAGTTTTTTTTTTTAGTATATCACTTTTTGTTTGCACCCCCTGGTCTTTGTATATCGTGGTCTCAAGAGTCGCAAGACATAAAGGGATAAAGATGTTGATATACGATATGACGGTCTAGTTGTAAGTGTTACTGTTAATGTTTATACCTATAAGGGGGCAATTACATATATACCCAAAAAAAATATTATAATTCTATATTTTCTTAATACATGCTTTAAAATTATTGTACTTATTTATAAAAACTAGCCATTTAAGTAAATATAAAATTATAATGTTTTAAATTATTTCTTCAAACTAAAGCATAAAAAAATCAATAAGGTTATGATGAGAATTCTTTTCTAAAAACATTAAAGAAGACGACTTGCAATTGTTATCTTGGTTACATAGTTATTAGCACTCGACTTCGATTATTTTCACCTAAATTATATTAGCTTCCATCACATGCAGTGCTTAGAGGGTGTTTGGCTAAGCTTATGAATTAGACTTATGTTTATGTTATATAAGCGGCTTATAACTTATATATTATGAGCTTATAAGCCTTTGCTAAATGTTTGGTTTAGATTATATAATTAATAAGGTAAAATAACAAAAAATACATAAAAATAAAATAGGTGTAATTATTAAATGAGAGTTTAAAAGTCTTTTTATATACTACCTCCGTCCCAAAATAAGTGTTCAGTTTGACTTTTTAGGGTCAAACAGGTTCAACTTTGACCTTAACTATTTTTGTTTATGTTATATAATACTTGATGCAAAATATATGAATGGGTTGAGTTGTAAGTGTATTTTTCATTGGTATACTTTTCATCAAGTATTATATAACACAAATAAAAATATTTACTGTCAAAGTTGAACCAGTGTGACTCTGAAAAGTCAAACTAGACATTTATTTTGGGACGGAGGGAGTAATATTCTTATATAAGCCCACCTTTTTTAATATAAGTCCATCTTTTTAATAAAATAGGTGTAATTATTAAATGAGGGTATAAAAAAATGAGTGTAATTACTAAATGAGGGGAAAAAATATAAACTATATGAAAAAAATAATATCAAAAGAAAACGAGTGAAGTAAAAAATAACAACGCGCAATGTTGTCTATTCTATAATAAATAATAGAAAATCAATAATTACGATTTACTTAAGATTACACTTTGGGTGACTTTCAACCAGGTTGACCCTTAAACTCTTTACATTTCTAGTAATTTCTTTGTTTGACCCATTTGAGATCAAATTCAACCTAAATCAACCCATTTATAACCACATAGTTCAATATCACCGCAGGCAGTTCCATTATATGTTATAGACTTACCACCCCACGAACTTAAATGATCAAACATAAATGTTACTAAAATAAACTTGCATAGAGCTAAATCTCTTGCAAATGGGGCATTTAGACTTTTATCAGTTATCGGCTAAAAACAATCTATATACACACTTAGATACAAGAAACATGTAATACTACTTATTGGAATTAACACACACGTTTTAACTTATCTATACTACATATAAAACATTTTAGACCATATTTTTTCATTAAATGCAATTTTTTAAGTAATACAAAATGTTTTGAATGATGTCTAGCATTTTAATTGTAAATAAAAATAATTCCTAATAAACATCTTTTTATTCATCAAATAGACAAACAATTAAGTAATACAATATGATTAATGTATATTGTACCAATCATACTTCATTATAAAGTGATTAGTATCTCTTTCTTCTTTAATTTACAAAAAATATTAAGTAATACATGGTTTTTTAGCACACTTATAACTCTTAATGAAAAACTAAGATATAAATGAAAATCTCGTTTTCATTAATGAAAAAAAATATTTATGTAATACAACTTTAAAAACACATTGTAAAACATTTAATGCAAACAATATAAATATTACTACGTTATTACATTCCTTTTTTTATTATGTCGAAAAATTAAGTATAAACATTTACGTAATACATATAAGTTAGAAGCTAGGTATACAACCTTTTAATGCACAATAATTAAAAACACATATTATTTTTCTTTTAAAAAACACAATACTTAAAAGTAACCAATATTTTTCACTTGGTACCATATAAAAACTACAACAATTAAAATTAATCAAACATACTCAATGTACATCAAGTTACTCAAACCTTAAATTGTCGTTTTCCGGAATGTCGTTATAAGGAAAACATAGATTAAAAATATTGTTCGTTGAAAATTATGTTACAGGGTACACGCTTGCCGCAACGTTGCGTGGTACCATGCTATTATATATATTTATTTCGAAAGTATGTTAAAAAAATTACAAATTCAGAACACCATTTACTTTAAAAGTAGTATACAATATTTTCACATTTGTACATAAATTAGCTACAACCAATTAAGTATAAATAAAACATTACCAATTACATAAAGGTTACTCAAACCTTAATTGTCGTGTTTCGAAAATAGCGTTGTAAGGAAATTGTTGAAATTAAAAAATATTTGTTCGCGAAAATAATGTTACAGGGTACCCACCGCCGCAACGCGCGGGTACCCTGCTAGTACTTACTTGAATGAAATAACACAAATATACTGTCACACGTACAAACTTTAAATGTCGGTTGAAACACTCAAATAAATAAAGTTTCTCGTACTAACGAAATAACAACTATATGTAAGTTCATTAAAGGATTGATGTTATAAGCAAACCAATTAGACATGGTAACATAAAATAGTTCATACTTTTTAATATCAATTTCCCTTGTAAAAATGCTCATAATTATTGTATTTCTATGAAAAAATTTACTTAATCGGTTCATGTTTCGTTCCCAGAAAAATATGAGCATTGGAATGGAAAGACGCGGAAATGGAAGGGTGCGTGAAGAAATATGCATAAGTAGCTGCTCTAGACAAAAGTTACGGCATAACTAGTTCGATGGAACTATATCGTAACTCTTATTCTACCCGACCCAAGACTCCTACTCAAGATTATAGTTACGACGTAGTTAACCCGTAGGGGTTATGCCGTAACAAATGGTGAAAATCAATTCGAGAGTTACTACGGCATAACTCATACCTTTGGGTTACGCCGTAACTATACCACGCTTTGAAGATATTCGTGTAATATGGAAGTTACGGTGTAACTCCTCACTTAGGGTTACGTCGTAACTAGATCGAGCCTATAAATACAAGTCCTAATTCTCCTTATTTCGTCATTCTCTTCACAGAATACTCACAATGGACAACTAGGGCTCCATTGTAAGGGGTTTTCCAGCTCCATTCACCACCATTCCAAGGGAGAATTCACTTTAAATCATTGTTTATATTATTCACTCATCAAGTATTTGTAAGAACATTAATGTTTAATCATTCCACGATTCCTTTCATTATGTTTTTTTGTAAATTACAATATGAGTGGCTAAGCACTTCTAGTGCTAGCATAGTTATGTATTTATTGTTGAATTGATCTATATTTCTTAGTTTAATTTCGTTTATTAAGGATATTCTAATTGCTTGTTGATCGATCCTCACGTTTTAGTAGTGCTAAGTCTAGTGTAGAACCTATTAGCTAGTGATTAGGCGTGAAGAGTTCAAAAGTAGTCTAATAGGTTACAAGAGATAAGATGACATCTATTTCGAGTGTAGGGATTGCCCATATCACCACATGCACTAGATTAGGCACTTATAAAGCGCGAGAAATCTTATTGTTAGTTGACACCTAATATGAAGGTTTAATGTCGAGTAGTGGGATTGTCGATATTATACAACTCTTTAGAAAAATTGGGCGTTTAATGACTATGAATTAGATGCCCGACTTCCGTAAGCAACGTGATTGAGATCATAGGAATTATTGGTTAGGTTGAGAGTACAAATCGGACCTAATGATATTAGAACCATCATATAAAACGAGAATTAGACATTCCACTAGGAAATATCATCTTCACATTAATAGAGTAGTAACTAGGTTAGTACGCCTTTTCTCTCTTGATTAAATCTTCCATTTCTATTTTCGCATTTTTTTTTGCATTTTTATAATCAAACCAGCTTTCAAAAACGTGATAATTAAATTCAGATTTTAGACCTTAAAACTTAGCTTTTGGGACGACCTCGGTTTACCAAAACCTACACAATACACGATCGGGTTCTTTACCCGTTAGGGCGTTGTAGATCATAGGTATACGACTTTTACAAATTTAAAACTTGGTATTTAATTAAAAGAAAATATGCATCAAGTTTTTAGCGCCATTGTTGGGGACCTAATTTTGGTTCTTAATTTGAATTTTTGTATTGTATTTGCATTATTAAAAATTTCGTTATTTCATTTTTTTCTATTTTGTTCTACACATTCTATTGATCTTTCGTAAAAAATTTCAGGTACAAGACTAGGAGGAGAAATTCTAGGTTGTTCACCCCTTTTTAGATCCCGAAAGACAGCTTTGAGCTAGAAAGGATATTACGCTGATTTCAGCGCACAACATCTTTTCTTTTTACATGTCTGAGTCATCCAAATCAGAATCTAAAGAGATGGGTGAAGTTGATATTAAGACGCTCACAATGGAGCAATACTTGGCTTTAGCTCGAGGAAATTAAAGACCAGGAATCGCTAGACCCGAGATTGGGGGCAATGTGAATTTTGAAATCAAGGGTCAGTTCATGTGAGGATTAAGGGATAATACTTTTTTTCAAGAACACGAATGATGATGCATACGAACACGTGGAAAAGGAACTAGAAATTACTAGTCATTTTAGCATTCTGGGAGTTTCTAAAGACACAATCATGTTACGAGTGTTTCCTCTAACATTAAATGGGATAGCAAAAAGATGGATGGAAAGAGTTCCCTCTGGAAAAATTTATCATGGGGATTATTGATAAAAGCCGACATCTCTTATATTGTCATCTTCTTCTAGAAACGGCAAAACAACTAGGGGAGATTCACAATTTCAGACAGAAGTAGTGGATGAATGTTATACGATGCATGTAAACGGTATAATGGACCTTGTTTAAATGTATACTCAATATCGCAACAATTATCAAAAAGTGAGCATTTTTTACAAGGGTCTTGATTTTTAAACCCATCAGATGCTAGGTTCTCGAGGGCCGACCCATGGAATAAAGGAATGGGAGGCAGTAGCTCTGAAGGAATAGCCATAATCACCAATAAGCTTAATGATTTGGGTCATGACATAAGAAAAATTAAGGAAAGTGTACATACAATCCAAGTCGGGTGTGAAATAAATGGAGGAATGCACTTAGAAAAAGATTGCCACCTCAAAGAAAAAATAAAGAGTAACAAAGCAACCAGGTATGGAGAAACGAGAAATGGTACTAAAAGTGCTTCGTATCAAATAGGATTATCAGGGAACTACACTAAAGTGGATAATCATCCACCATTTGATAAAAGGCCTAGTTTAGAAGAGACAATAGTCAAATATTTAGAGGATACAAGCAAGAGGCAAGTAGCAAATAAAGAATGTTGTGAAGGTTTAAAGAAAGCACGGACTTAAGCCTAAAGAAGCATGATTCGGAAATAAAGAGCTTAGAAAATAAGGTTGAGCAATTAGCCCAAGTGATCCATGTTTATATAAATAACGGATCAAAGTCGTTCAATCAAGTCAAGGCAGTTGCTGCAAAGGACAGTCCGATCATCCATTATACAACTTTATTTGTGGATCCAAAGGTCGTGGAAGGGATGGATGAGCCGGTGAACACTAGTAAAAAATCTTTTGCAAGTTTGGTTACAAATGAGGTTGTTACGCGTAACGTAAATTTTAGATCTTTGGACTCAGATAGACCTATTAATGCAAAAGCTGAAGTTAAAATTCCTAAGGCGTCTATTTTGGATGTAGAGATTTGGTTTTAGCTTGTATGGTTATTTTGTGGGTAAAAGAGTAGCATTCCTGGTTGTTGATACCTATGTTAAGAGTGTATGGAATAAGTTTGGTTTAGTTCTTATAATGATGAACACAAAGGGTTTATTTTTCTTTAAGTTTGCCTCAATTAAGGGTATGAATGGGTTATTGGAGAATTGACCATGGTTTATCCATTTTGTTCCTATCACCCTGAACAAATAGATGCCAAATGCTAATTTACTTAATGAAGATTTGAAATCGGTTCCATTTGGGGTTAAATTTCATGATATTCCTATTATGGCGTTTGCTGCAAACAGATTGAGTGTGATGGATACTAAACTTGGTAACCCGATTATGCTTGATTCATATACGAGTTCTATGTGTATATGGTCATGGGGTCGTATGGATTATGCTCGTGCATTGATTGATATTAGGGCTAATCGAGAGGTGAAAGAGGATACGGTTATTGCAATTCCTAATGTGGAAGATGATGGAGAGGTTCTTCAGATGGTGAGGGTGGAGTATGAATGGGAACCTCCTAGATGTGGGGTGTGTATGGTATTTGGGCATGATGATATGTTATGTCCAAAATGGCTTGTTGAAATACCTAAGAAACAACACACAAACCATGATGCTTCTCATGGTACGAATGTGAGTTTTACTTTTTAGGTTAAGCCTAAGAAACCAATTCGGCAAGTCGTCTCTAAAAAGAATAGTGCTAGTTCAAGTGGTACGAAAAACAATTTTGAAGTTTCTAGAAAAGTGATGAGTTCTACTAACCCTTTTAATGCACGTAATACGATTGAGGAAGGTAATGAGCTTGGATCGTATAGGGGGTCGTCAAATTCAGGTAAGAAAGTTGTCCAAGATATGGCTGGTTCGGCATCTGGTAGTCAAAGTAATACTCCTTTGGTTGCAATGATTAATTTTCTGGAAAGTCAGATGATTGAAGGGAAGCTTGTGTTACTGGATGATGAGGGTAAAGCATTAAAACCTTTTTAATCAACATCTCTAGTTCTTCTAATGTGGTTTCTAAAAAGGTTGATGACCTGGTTAATGAGGATATTGATAGCGATGTAGAAGAGGCATACGATGAAACTGCCACTTATATGGCTTCTACGAGCTGAGCTTCAATGTTAATAAAGCTTTAAAAAATGGCAGTGGATGGGGATATAAAAGCTTGTATGAACAATGGAAAGAAAATCATGGTGAAGACCCATACGATGATGATGACTTTGATGATCCTGGTTTGACTGATGCTCAAACGAAGTTGATTAATGCTTTTGATATTAATCTTCTGGTCAACTTAGAGAGCATTTGTAACATGTCTTATACATGTAGCATATCACTTTTATGATAGGTTAGGTTTGAAGCACAATTAGTGCATTTGTTTTTTGCCTAGTTTTCGGTTGAGATGTGGGATTCATAATGTGTACTTTACTGTTTTTGGAGTAATATAAGTTACCGGGAAAACCCTTTTACCCAAAAAAATTATTTTACTTGATCCCGTGTCATTTGATGTATCGTTATAATTTACCAATTAAACTCATTTAGGCTTTAATTATGACTCTTAATCGCTTTTGAAAAGTCGAAAATTACATTTTTACAAAAAATAACGTAAATATCTTAAATTAAAGAAAAATATGGTTGATTACCTGAAAATAGTAGGGGCGCTTGTTTCATATGAGGTAATGAAAATAGCAATGATAATAAGAATGCATAGGAATATAATAACTATTCTCATTATAATTCATTGTGCTTGGTTTAGAATACACTAACCAACTTTTTATTAATAAACTACCTTAAGAAAATATCACACGATCCAAAATATTTTGAAATTATCACAAGCACTTTCTAATAAATCTTCGACCTACAAATAATTGTTTTTATCTTATTGGTAGTAAAAAATTAAATTCACGACCAATATAGTATGCAAATGAAACTTTTATAAATTATATGCTACTGTTGCAACAAAGCAACACAAAAAATAATACTCCCTCCGTTCCATTTTTATTGTTCACGTTTTCTTTTTAGGATGTCCCAATTTAATTGTCCACTACTAGAAATAGATAGGGAAGTTTGATCAAGTTTACTATATTACCCTTGTTTGAAATTATTATTACAAACTTTAAAGAAGACTTAAATTAATTATCTAAGGGTAAAACTGTCTTTCTGTCAAAAAGTAAAAAAGAGAAAGCACTAATAAATGCACTTTTCTTAAACTGTGTGTTTTTTGTCGGGGGACAATAATTTTGGGACAGAGAGAGTTCAAAACAACCATCATTGATCATAGTGTCATTACCTTTCTTACCCCTTAATACGACATCCCAACCAAGCACACCCAAACCCCACATTGTAAACGTTATTTACAATTGCCCTTTCTAAATAAATAATTAATGATATTTTGTATGCCGAAATATGTGTTTGAATTAGGGCCCTTTGTTAATGTATATGAGCATGGTTAAGAGTTGGAGAAGAATACTTTCACACTCATATCACTCACATCACTCTCTAGAGTGATAAATATTTGGGCTGAGTCCATATATGTGGGGACAATCAAAACCAGATACACATGCCAGGATTGTGTCTGAGCACATCCGACTAGCTCGACTTTTATGGTTTTTTAATTCTTCCCCTCAACATAAGAGTGAGAATTATTATTTTTAATTATATATAATTTTATATATATAATATATTATTTTTTTATATATTTTTCTTCTCTAACAAATTTCAAATTTAAATTTAAATTCAAAACCAAATCCAGATCCAAATGCAAATCTTAATCTAAAACTCATCTACAAACCAAACGGGCCTTATAGTAAATATCTATGACTTGGTGGGAAAAGCAACCACCTCTGAACTTTTTCAATATAGTAGTTAAGTTGAGGATCCTCTAAAAAACAAGGCCAAAAAAAAAAAACAAATGTGTTCTCCTAATCACTCCCTTTTTTCAACATCCACTTTTCCACCTTTATCTTAAAACATCAAATAATCTAGCAACATAATTCGTTAAACGACAAAAAATACACCATCGCGACGAGTATTTTTTTATCTTACTATAGAGGAAGGCACTTATATATAACTATCGACTAACTTTTTTCGAATTTTTTTTTCAATCACGTCAGAAAAATCACATGATTTTTGAAATCACATGAATTGTATACAAAATCTCATGGTGTTTTTTTCAGACGTGATTGAAAAAAAAACGGAAAAAAAGTTTCGTCGAAAGTATCACGCAAAACGAGTAATTTTTTTATCTTTCTATAAGGGCACTTATATATATATATTTTCCGAAGAACACTTTTTTCGATTTTTTTTTCAATACAAGTCTGAAAAAAATCACCATAGATTTGTAGCAACAAATCACATGTTATTTATGAATCACATGAGATTTGATACAATCTCATGGAATAATTTTCAGATGTGATATTTCGACGAACTCTTTTTCTGAATTAATTTATTTTTTTCAATCACGCTTAAAAATTCACTATAAATTTGTATCACAAAATCACATTGAATTGTGAAATCACATGAGATTTGAGGATACAATCTCATGGTGATTTTTTATAGACGTGATTGAAAAAATTAAAAAAAAGTTCGTCGAAAATAACACAACGAGTATTTTTTTTATCTTCTATAGGGGCACTTCTATATACTTTCGACGAACACTTTTTTTTTTCGAATTTGTTTTTCAATCACGTCGTGAAAAAATCACATAGATATTTGTATCACAAAACTCATTGATTTCAAAAAATCCCATGAGATTTTTTTCTGACGTAATTGAAAAAAAAAAATTCCGAAAAAAAAATCGTCGAAAGTAATAGAAGTGCCCCTCTAAGAAAAATGATTAATTCTCGTCGCGATGGATAAGTTTTCGTTTGCGTACGTTTAACTTTGTGAGATATTTAATTTTTATACAAATAGATGAAAGTGGGTTTTTTAATTAAATAAAAATAAGAAAAATTACTAAATCTAAAACCATTAATGAAAATAAAATGGATGGATAAGAAGAAGCGGTTTTGTTCTTATTTTTGACCTATGTTTTCCTTATGGAACTTTTCTCTATAGTAGTAACACTTCTATTGCGCAATTTTCTAAAATAAGCAAACCCTCATTGACTTACAAGATTGCATAATTTTCTAAAATAAGATCATAATTTTATTAAACTGAATCTTTGCCATTCCAATATATGAACTAAATTGAATACTTGTGCTAATCAAATCATCAATTATCAATCTCTTGACTACTTATGATTTTTGTAGAAAATGCAACAAAAGCTCTATCGAGAAGATTTGGACTCGCAACAACCATTTGAGATATTTACAGCTCAAATTCGTGTCCGTGGCCATCTCCCCTAGAGCGCGTTGGACCTTGAGGACAAAAATCATTTCGGGCCATCGTCCGTCACACAGCCAATGAAGGGACGGTATTTATGTTTCTGTCAGAGAACTAAATATAACTAAACGATTGATGTTAGCATATATCCATCGTAAATAATGTAAAGCTAACTTCATGCCAAGATTTCTCCTTTTATTACAACGTCCCAATATTGATTCTCTATTGCAATGATATCTACTTCAACAAAATTGTTTGTTAATTCTATTATACTTTCAACTAAACGTGGATTTGTTATGCCACTTTTATAGAATACCAAATAATGCTTGGATCGGCAATATTGTAGTCAAAGTAATACTCCTTTGGTTGCTAGATGATTGAAGGGAAGCTTGTGTTACTGGATGATGAGGGTAAAGCATTAAAACCTTTTTAATCAACATCTCTAGTTCTTCTAATGTGGTTTCTAAAAAGGTTGATGACCTGGTTAATGAGGATATTGATAGCGATGTAGAAGAGGCATACGATGAAACTGCCACTTATATGGCTTCTACTACCCTGACTATCAATAATGTTAATATAGCTTTTGTTCAAAAAGGCATGGATGGGAAATTAAAAGCTTGTATGAACAATGGAAGAGAAAATCATGGTGAGAGAGGACCCATACCATGATATGATTTTGATGATCCCTAGTTTTGACTGATGCTCAAACGAAGTTGATCTAAAGCTTTTGATGTGAATCTTCTGGTCAACTTAGATAGCATTGTAACATGTCTTATACATTTTACATATTCACTTTTATGATAGTTAGTTTGAAGCACAGTTAGTGCAATTTGCTTTTGACTAGTTTCCGGTGTTGAGATGTGGTACATAATGTTACTTTACTGTATTTGGGTAATATAAGTTACCAGGAAAAACCCTTTAAACCCAAAAAATGTTTTAACCCTTGATCCCGTTCAATTGATGTAGCATTATAATTTACCAATTAAAGTCTTTTAGCTTAATTAAGACTCTTAATCGCTTTTTAAAAGTCGAACATTAACATTTTAACAAAAAATAAACGTAATTAACTTAAATTAAAGAAAAATATAGTGTTGGAAAACCAAAAATTAGTATGGGTCGCTTGTTTCATATTAGTAATGAAAATGCAATGATAATGGAATGCATTGGAATATATAACTTATTCTTATTATAATTGATTGTACTTGGTTTAGAGAAGAAGTTAACACTAAATCAACTTTTTATTAATAAACTACCTTAAGAAAATATCACACGATCCAAAATATTTTGAAATTATCACAAGCACTTTCTAATTAATCTTCGACCTACAAATAATTATTTTTATCTTATTGCTAGTAAAAATTTAAATTCACGACCAATATAGTACGCAAATTAAAACTTTTATAAATTATATGCTACTGTTGCAACAAAGCAACACAGAAAATAATAACAGTTTTATAAATCTTATGTGTACAAATAAAAATCATTATTTATGAATTATGATAACGCAATTGTCAAAATTGACTATTCAAAGAGAAGAAAATTCATTAAAAGAAAAACAAAAAGAAGAAAAAAGAAAAAGAAAAATGGAATGGAACGTGTGTGGGAAAAGGGGAAAAAAGTAAAATATGAATAAAAATGATTACTTGACTCATTACCCTAAAGTTAATGAGGATTGGAGAATTACCCAATAGTGAGTAATGATTCATTGCATTATATATCAAAACAACCATCACTGATCATTGTCATTACCATTCCTTACCCCTTAATACGACATCCAACCAAGCACACCCAAGACCCACAGTGTGAGACGTTTATGTACAATTTGCCCTTTCTAAATAAATAATTATGGAGTATTTTGTATGCCGAATAAGTGTTTGAATTTAGGGCCCGTTTGGTTTATGTAAATGTCAAGGTTTTTAGGAGATTTGGAGAAGAATACCGTTATTTGGTTTAAATCAATGTGATAAATATTTGGGCTGAGTCCATATATGTGGGCACAAAAAAACCAGATACACATGCCAGGATTGTTTCTGACACATCCACTATCTCACATTTTTATTGTTTTTTTAATTCTTCCCTTTACATATAAGTGTGAATTATTATTTTTAATTATATATAATTTTATATAATATTAATTTATTTATTTTTTATTATATTTTCTTTCTCTTATATCAAATTCAAATTTAAATTTAAATTCAAAACCAAATCTTAATCATAAACCCATCTACAAACCAAACGCCTTAATAGTAAATATCTATGACTTGGTGGGAGAAAGCAACCACCCTCTGAACATTCTTTCAATAGTATATGAAGTAAGAAGTGAGATCACTCAAAAAACAAGTGGAGCAAAAAAAAAAACAAATGGGTTAATCCTAACCACTCATTTTTTCATCATCTACTTTTCCACCTTTTTCTTAAAACTTCAAATATCTAGCAAACGATAAATCGTTAAACGAAAAAAAATACACCATCGCGACGAGTATTTTTTTATCTGCTATAGAGGGCACTTATATATACTTTCCGCGAACTTTTTTCCGAATTTATGTTCAATCACTCAAGAAAAATCTCATGGATTTTTTGAAAACACATGAGATTGTGAATAGCTAAATCTCTGTGATTTTTTTCAGACCGAGATTGAAAAAAAAAACGGAAAAAATTCGTCGAAAGTATCGCAACGAGTTAATTTTTATAATCTTTCTATAGAGGGCAGCTTATATGATATAGATTTTCGAAAACCTTTTCTTTTTTTTTTTTCGAATTTTTTTCATCACTCGAAAAAATCACATGATATTTGTATCAACAAATCACATGTGATTTTATGAAATCACGATGAGATTGTGAGTACAAATCTCATGTAATTTTTTCAGATGTGATTTTCGACAACTTCTTTTTTCCGAATTTATTTTTTTTCAATCACAGTCTTAAGCAAAATCACATGAAATTTGTATCACAAATCACATGTGATTTTGTGAAATCACATTAGATAGGATAACAAATCCATGTGATTTTTTATAACGTGATTGAAAAAAAGTTAGATAAAAAGTTCGTCGAAAGTATCGACATACGAGTATTTTTTTATCTTTCTATAGGGGACACTTCTATATATCTTTCCGACAACTCTTTTTTCGAATTTTTTTCCATTCACGTCTGAAAATATCACATGAATATGTATCACAATAAATATTCCGTGAAACATATTAATATAACTAATATACAATATATATTAATTACATTAATAAACGTATCATCTGTGTAAACGCGTGTGCCCCCATAGGCTCATATATTTTTGGCCGTATATTTATTTATGATATGGACATATCCCAACAAATACGACATCCAACCAAGCACACCCAAGACCCACAGTGTGAGACGTTTATGTACAATTTGCCCTTTCTAAATAAATAATTATGGAGTATTTTGTATGCCGAATAAGTGTTTGAATTTTATAGTAAATATCTATGACTTGGTGGGAAAAGCAACCACCTCTAAACTTTTTCCATATAGTAACACTTCTATTGCGCAATTTTCTAAAATAAGCAAACCCTCATTGACTTACAAGATTGCATAATTTTCTAAAATATGATTCATTAATTTATTAACTGAATCTTTGCCTGCCAATTATGATCTAAATGAATACTTGTGCTAATCAAATCATCAATTATCATCTCTTGACTACTATGATTTTGTAGAAAATGCAAGCAAGAAGCTATATCGAGGCAGATTTGGACTCGCATCAACCATGTGAGATATGTACTGCTCACATACTTGTCGAGGCCCCCGCGAGTTGGACGCTTGAGGACAAAAATCATTTCGCCATCGTTGTCACAACAGCCAATGAAGGGGACGGTATTTTGATGTTCTGGCAGAGAACTAAATTAAACTAAACGATGGATGTTTAGCATATATCCTTCGTTAAATAATGTGAAAGCTAACTTCTTGCCAGAGAGTTCTCCTTTATACATCGTCCAATATTGATTCTTCTATTCAATGATATCTTCTTCAACAAAATTGTTTGTTAATTCTATTATATCTTTCAACTAACGGGGATTTGTATGCCACTTTTATAAATACCGATCATAATTTAACAATACTCTCATTTCTAACCTCTAAACTACACCTAAATTTGTCAAACACATATTGATGTGACTAACGCTTTGAATGAATGCGAGAGGAATGCTAGAAGCACAAAACTTTTACACAAAAACATCCACACAATCAGGAGCGGAGCCAAAATAAAAATCGAGAGGGGGCAAAAAAAAATTCGTTTATGTCAATCCTAATACACGACGGGAAAAAGCCTGTCATCAGCAAACATAAGGATACAAAATTTAGAAATACAAAACAAGTTTGAAAATATGAAAATTTAAAAGGTTAAACAGGTTTGTTAAAAAAAGTTAAACAAATGAATAATATTTTAAAGAAACAAGTACATACAGCTGTTGTACTCCCCATGTGTGTTAATTACAAAACCCAATGAAATAAACTTATCTTGCATCTTCATCTTCTCCACCACCACTTATCTTCTTCACTACCACTACCATTCAAGTTTATAAAAATTTCATTACAACAGACAAGATATGTTTTGCATTCAACAAATTTTAGGGGGGGCAAATCAACAAATTTCTTTAAAATTTCAAAAACTTTAAACTACAAAATTTTCCGGTTGGAGAGGGGGCACCTAACCCTTGTGCCCCCTTATGGCTCCACCTCTGCACACAATGATCATGTCATGCATATTATTGGATGTATGAAAAAAGATAATAAAAAGAAGATAAAGATTACAACAAATTAGATGACAAGTCATTTTGTTGATTTTTTTTAAATATTTGTGTCCTCGTATGTTTTTGGTTTTTTTTATATTTTTTTCATTTCATTTTTATTTTTATAATTTTGTTTATATTACTCATCTAAAATTGTAAAACAAAAGTGCGAAACAAAAATTATAAAGTTTAACAAGTAAAAAGTATTAAACTGACAAAAAATGCGAAACAAAAACCGATAAAAACTCCGATGCACTATAAACAGATAATCAAAAAAGGTAAAAAGTACAAAATATTTGTATTTTTCATGGGTCAGATGGTATTTTTTATCACTCATGCGAAAATGGTTTGGACAAGGATGTGTTGAAAAAAAATATACATGTAGGGTCTGCTTTGGTTTGATTATTAGGGCTTCTTTCTTTTCTTTTCTTTCTAAAATTAAGGGGCTTGTGGATCTGTCATCTGTCTTGAATCTTCATAGAGAAGTCTACGCGGAAAAAAACAGATACTTATTTTTCTAAAGAAGTCTCTATGAGGACAAAAACAGATATTTATTTTTCTATCATGGGAGGACTATTCAATAAACGAAATGACTATTTTGTCCATGTGTCATTAATAAATGTTGAACAAGCTACAGTGTGTTTTTATATTTAAGACCAAAACACAAAAAAACTTTTATCAAATAAATATACAAACCTTTTAATTGCTAGTTTTTGTCTAACAAAAAAAACCCAACACATACAAATACATAAAAATCGTTAGATAACCCCCCAAAAAACCCAACACATACAAATACATAAAATTCATAAGATAAAAATCACATTCCGGTGTCATAACGGACCCAACGGCGTTGCCACATCGGCATAATGCCGGTTGGGGCATTATGATACCGTTCGCTCTAAGGTTTGAATGCTTTCAATCTACTACTATTTATATTAATGAGCATCTCATTGAGGAGACTCAAGTTTTTTGCCCCATTCCCAATAGGGGGACAAAGTGATAAAACCATCTGCACAAAGTCAAAAGAAAAATGTATATATAACTTGGTGGACTCAATCCATTAGTTAAAGGGGCGATTAAAAAATTAAAAATAAATTGATAATAACTTGGTGCATCTTCCATCAAAATCATCCAATTTAAAAGTAAAACATACAAAGTGTCTCATAGTATTTATGAGTTTTTTAGAGTGTTTGTAATATATTTCCTGATTCCAAGAGATTAGACTTTCTAATAAGGTAAGGTGGAGTTTGGGCTAGCTTAGAAATTGTGGAAACTAGAAGGGAGGGTTGAATAGTTTACATGTTCGTTTTCAATTTAAAATTTTCCTTTCAAAATACTTAGATTCGAGTAGTATGTTTAACCAACCAACAATATGAATCAACCAAGTAAATATCTAAACTAATAGTAAATAACAATCACAACAATATAAAGAGATGAGAGAAGGAACAATCAAACCAAGACACCAAGATTTATAGTGGTTTGGCTACGAAGCTCTTCTTCGCCCTACTCCACTCCCCGAGTATCCTACTCGAGATTTCACTATGTCAACAAGCTCCCTTCAGGCGGAGAAAACCGTTTACACGTCGCTTACGTTATTTATTGACACTAAGCTAAATGTCGAGTCCTAATCTTAGCTAGAACCAATCTACCACTTCACAATCACTACACGATCACTAGATCTACACTATCGGATTTACACAATATCCGAATTACACAAATACACAAGATAATTAAAATAGAGTTTTGGTACTTAGAAGAAAAAAAGGAGAGATCACTAATCAACACTTCGTTTCTTGGCGAATACGAGTGTTCTTCTCTTGCACTTGAATGAGAGGGAAGAGTTGAGAAGAAGAAATTAGATCAAGAGATGTTAGTGATCAAGATATTTAGATCAAGAGTTGAGAAGAACGAGTGTTCTTCTCTTGCACTTGAAACAAGATCAAGAGATGTTAGTGATCAAGATATTTAGTGAGAGAAAGAAGGTTTTTAGAGAGAGAAAGAAGTGTGAGAAAATTCGTGCAAAGAGGTCTAATTTTCTGCAAGGAATGGAGCAGTATTTATAGGTAGGAAAATCCAATGGTCACTGGGGGCGGTCCCGGCTGTCCTAGATATATCTGGGGGCCGCTAGGCCTATATGGGGGCCGCCAGTACCTTAATTAGTCTTTTTGTGGGTGGAATGTTATAGTCTGGTATAGAAGCCTTTCAGTTTTAGTGAAAAATTTAAATGTTCCAAATATAATTTCAAATCTTCAATTTTTAATAAAACTTTTCTTTTAAATAGAAAATATCTCTGTATAATTAAATAGTGTGGAATTTCTTTTGTAAATAAGTTATGTATAAGAGAAAAATATTTTCTTGATCACTAATCGTAATCTTAATGATTTGTTTTGTTCATAACCTTAAGTAATTACTTATCTTAGAAATGAATATTTACGATTAATAATTTGTAAACGATTTAATATTCTTATCGTAAACGAGTTTTCTCAACATTTTTCTAATATCAAATGTTGAGAGAAGGTCAAAAAACCATAAATAACGTTTTAGACATTATTTGTATGATAACACGTCCTCCTACGGTTTTAGATGATGACAAAAAATAAACTACATTTTTATAAAATTATAGTTACACATTATTAAATGAGTATTTGTTCATTTATCCCCTTTTTTTATCGAATTCAAAAAGGAGACTGTGCGATTAGTTGTAGGAAGAAAGAAATCAACGATATCAAGACTCCCCCTTGATGTATGCTCCCTTTCGTTCGGGGCACCAAGGGATCGATCTTACGAAAATTGTTTGCTACAAAACAATGTTAAAGATACAAGTGCAAGACAAATATCTTTTAAGCAACACATTAGATTTAAGTCACCCAAAAGAGAGTTTCATTCAACAGTCAAGAAACTAATACAATAGAAAATGAAGCAATACATTCATACAACATAAGATAAAACTAGAACTACTACAAGATAATTAATCCATAAGACACACTACATACTTCATGAGATAAAGAGAGACAATACTACATAAGTCCTAAATGATTCATGATTCATAGAGAATGACTTTTTTGAGCAAAAAGGTTTGGGGTGACACGTTTATGAAAACTTTTGAAGACATTTCAAGGTGGAGGTAGAAAGTGTGAGGTGATTGCGGTAGTAAGAAGATACTCAAGATGAACAAACATGATGTTCATCTCATCTCTTAAGGTTAAGAAAAGAGTTTGGTTATGAAAGCAATATATGCAATTTGAACCATGGTAGTCATGGTAGTTGTAGTAAAGAGGGTGACTCATGATAGGTGGTTGAGGTTGTGGTGGAGATGGTGGTGATGGAGAGTCATGAATGTGATCAAGAGGAGTGATTGGTGACAAAGAGAGTGTGATATCCAAAGAAGGATGACTTTTAAGTGGTTGAGGGTTTAGAGGTCTAGGAGGAATATCCAAAGTGTTGTCAAGCAAAGGGTTCAAAAGGTGAGGAGAAGTTGGTTTATTTGAATATGGTGGTGAAATTCGAAGTTTTAATTGAAAAAAGAAGATGTGTTCTCTTGGCTTGATGAGGTTTGATTTGTGGATGTGCTTTTTGATGGTGCATTTGGAGGAGTTGGAGATGAAGAAGTTGTTGTAGAAGAAGGTGTAGTGGTGACATCTTCATCATTAGAGATGTTGACAAATAGTTGTCTAGGAGGGATTATGGTTAGTTTGATTTTCTTGGAAGGGTTAGAAGAAGAAGCTTTGGCGGAATTCATGGTAGAATTGTTTAAGGAAGATGAAGATGGTAAGAAGAATGATAAGGACGACTTATTTAATTTGAAAGCAAATGATCAAAGTAGAAAAGCATGAGGATTAAGGAAACAAATGCCAAAAATTGTTTAGCAAAATGCAAGAAGTTTAGTTGGGTCCAAGAGAGAATAGTCAACTGCACAGAAAATCAGGTAGTCATAGTAAAATTTTCGTGACTTCTAATGGCGGTCCCATATATACATGGTGGTCCCAGATATATAAGGGGGTTGCCCCATGTTTATGGGGGCCGTTCTCTCGAGACAAGGAAATTTTCCAGTTTTTCCTGATTTTCTGCAGATCCTGTAAAAAAATTCTATTTTCCCATTTTGCAATCAATTCTATTTCCTCATGAATCATCTAATGCTTAACAATTAAATTCATAAAACTAACCATTCAAAATTCAATTAAAGGAACACATATATGCATATTGACTAATAGATAAGCATGCATATCATCATAGAGATAATTATAGTGTATCAAGTACCATGAAAACAAGTGTTTAGGATGATAAAATCGAAAGATCATCCAAGGCAAGTCATGTTGCCCGTACTGCATGCTAAGTTACCACTAAATAATGTAAGTTTAAGTGCAGCTACTAAAAGAGTTGTTTTGTAGAGATTAGTGGCTCACAATGCGAGTTAGTTAACAGGTAATCATAAGAAAAAAAAATTAGTAATTACCTTAGCTCTTATAATAAATATATATAAGATATGAATCTAATTCTTTTATATGATTTCGATAATATTTTTATAAATTAACTTATAAAACAAATAAAAATAAAATTATTACTGTATTAACAGAAAACCTTAATGGTCTAAACCCGTGCAGTGCAGGGCATTAAAATAGTCATATGATATGATAATATCTTTATAATAAGTAGCATCTAATTTATTAGGATAGTCGTGATATAACAATATATGCATATAAATTACTTTATGTAGGTTTTGAAAAGTTCATAGATAAATTATTGATTCCATTGAGAAACATGTGTCGTGTGCTAAACCCTCTCATCCAAGTGACATAAATGTAAAGCATAAATCAAATTATATAAATTATAAAATAGGCACGATACTCGATCCGCAAAGCACCGGGTTGATCTGATCTGAAACCCACCCGTTTGACCCGGAACCCACCCAGGGCTGGTCTTGACTTTTCTGCTGCCCTGGGCGAGCTGGCTAAAAGATGCCCCCTAAAATTAAATAATACATTGTCTTTTACGAGTTTGAAACCTAGTCTAGCTAAACGGCTTATTGTTAAACCTATTTTTATTCAATAAACAAACGGGAAGTGATATGCACATAAAAGCGGTGTGCACACCACTATCATGCATATGTGATGTTGTACTATGTGCATCATTAATGTAATTTTGTGGTGTGCATTGTGTATATCACCTCCCTAAACAAAATGTTGCGATTCGAGAAGATCAACTTCAAATTACTAGTTTGGCTAAATATTGACTAGTATACTTTAGCTTGCGATATATTGTAGCTTTCAAAAAATACAATTTCTAGGACTAGTAGGAAAGTAAAGAATTAATGTTACTAAAAGACGAAGAGAACAGTATATGGAAATATTGAAATTTGAAAAAAAATACTCTCTTTCTTTTGAAAAAAGGGTTCACAAACAGAAAATAAAATATTACGATACGTGTAACTAATGTAAATTTTGATTGATAAAAATCCATTTTTACTTTCAATTTTATAAGAAAAGCTAAAAACAAGCAATTAATGCAAGTTTTGATTAGATAGTAAAATTTTATAATAAAGTCACAATTGCAGATATTATACAAACGGATATTTTTAGACAAAATAAATAGTAAGTGAAACTAATTGCGTCAATGACATAACACAAGTTAAAAGAAAAATAATGTTCATACCAAAGTTGTCAAAACCGCGATCCTGACGATCCTACGATCCCACACACAAAAAACGATCAAGATCGTAACAAGATCGCAATTCAAGTAGGATCGTTTCAGGATCGTGACATCGTGAATGGGATCGTATGATCGCGAGTAGGATTGTAGAATGATCTTATTTTAGGTAATTTAGGCTACGATTTATAAATTTTCATTAAGACTGTTTCATATTTCTTTTCTATTTAGAATCGTTTATTTAACGATTGAAACATAAAGTAGGTGCACGTATGTAGTATATTTTTTGTATCAAAATCGCTCAATTAAAGATTGAAACATGAATGAACTTTATGCAAGTATGCATTACAATATATCTAACGTTCTATTACCACCGTACTTGAACATGAAACTTTTTATTTTATCATCCATTTAGATTCGTTTATTATATAAGGGGGAATTTCATATGCACCCAATGAAATTTGAAAAATTAAATATGTCCATTAAATAGAAACGTACTTTCTAAAATTTACACTTTTAGTAAACACACTTGTTTTATTACCAATCTAACCATTCAAACTTTTGAATTTGTTACGATATTAGAAATTTCGTCACTTTTTTTCACTGATTACCGGTTCAGCAGGTAAACACCATTCCACGTCATTCCTTTTTCATTTTTTTTAACTTTTTGCTTATGTGTCCAGTTATGTATATAGTATAGTCAAACTTTATCAAAGCAAATTGTAACATTTCGTATTTTCAGGTCATTTACGACGCTATTTAAATTCACTATTTATTTTATTTTCTCGTACGCGGTCGCTTTTAATTTTAATCGATACGTTAAATCGCGTAAACTAAAAATCAACAATCAACGTAAACGGGCACCAAACAAATTAAAGTTTATGTCAAGCCATCATTATATTATTTTTTCAAAAGTAATAATTAACTTTTATATTTTATTTTTGTTGGTTACGTAAAGTGTATACGTTTCGCGATAAATTGCGTTTAGGCATTCCCGGAACCACAAAAACTTTTCTACGCTTCAACAAATACCCACTTTTATACCCAATACATAAAAGTTGGGAAAATATATCATGTATATCATATTCATGCCGAAATTATGGCTAATGATATAATGAAAATCATCCCTTTTGGTCAAACTTGCACAATACTTTCTTCATGACACACCAGACCTTGGCTTTTGACTAAAGACCTTAATATGGCAATACTAAGACTTAAGAGACATCCTGCTTACCTACTTTGACTCTTAGACCATTCCTTGCAATCATACTTGCATCTATACATAAGGGATATAACACGTATACAATAACATTAGTAAATTTCATAAATCTTTCGCTCTCAATCTTATAATGCTACGGCATTGTTCAAGCACTCTACCAAATCCATAGGCTATTTTATAAACCCATACACTCCTTTAACATCTATCCTAAAGCGTTCTAGGTGTTTTCATCCATTGAATCACTATTACAAGTATTAATCAGAAAAACAAGTTAGGGTTTCTTGAGGAAAACTAGCGGTTTCTTAGTGCAAGCATTTGGTTTTAAGGCTAAACACGGTTTTGATTTGTTTTTCATCATCATTCATTACATCATAAGGTTCATTTTAAACCTTTATGCTTTTCATTTTATGAGTTTTTATATATATGATGTACTATATAGTGAAATCCCATTAGGAATATTTTGAACATGAAAAAATATAATTTTCTTGTGAATATGATTTTGTACAACTTTTCATCCTACTATGATGTGGTAATATCATTGAAATAAAGGATATAAAGTCTTGTACAATCTGGTTTCTGTATAAAAAAGTTCATATGTAAATTGTAATTAAAAGTTAAGTAGAAGTTTATGATTTTCATGTAAAGTTAATAACTTGTGAATCTTGATGATCTTTGGCAAATATGAACTATGGACTTTTATATGTATAAAATATGATATATAACACATATGACATATAAGACTTGTGGTAAATACAAGTGTTAAAATTAAAGAAAGGTTAAAAATGACTTAACAAATCAACCTAATTGCTGTCCAAAATTCGTATTATACCATACCCATTTTATATTTTTATTGATAATAAAATTCTCGACGATTCTGAAAAAGTAAGAAAACATGTTAACGGATTAATAACGAAAAGTTACGTTAAACAACGAGTTTATATGTTAATTAACGAAGTCGTAAGTAAATTTTTTTATAAAAACATTTTTATAAAATTTACAAACAGATGTATTAATATTTTTATAAATAAATACACATTTTTGGATTCCAATGATAAGAATGTAATTTTCAATTAATAACGAACGAGTTATGAATTTCGCGAGTTTACGACAATTAATACTTTTATAAAACTATTTTTATAAAAGTTACTATTCATGACAGAAAGTTATATTTTTGTAAACCTCATAAAATTATAGAACTTTCAAAAACGAGAACGTCCTCGAAAGAATCGTTAAAAACGGAGCTATAACGAATAAAATACGACATTTACGGGTTTTACGACAACAAATACGATTTTTATAAAACTCACGTCTGATGTGAACAGTAAAAGTTACTGTTCACCAGAGGGTAAAAATATGAAAAATGTCAAATTATGATAACTCGTCCTAATACGAAAAGATGGGCATAAGAAACGTCAAAATCGGGCTTAAAACGCAAAAGTTATGCTAGTTTTACTAAAACGGAAATTATAAACGTTTTAACTTATTAAACACAATTTTACCAAAACCATTAGTTGGTGATTGAGCTATATAGAATATTACGTGGTTAGCAAAGTACTATATTACTAGGGAGTTTCATAATGAGGCCTCTTCGGATGGCGTTTCGACGAGTTGTTGGATTTACGATTTAAAGTGTCCTAACTCCTCGAACGTCATGTCATGACCTCTTAGATTATGATAGCCCGAACGATAGTATGATGAGCTATACGACCTATAAATAATCAAAGTGTTTAGTACTTATACGACCTATATTGGATTAGGTTGCCTTCGGATTCCTTCGTGACGCATTTTTCTATTGTGAATACTTGTTGATTTCCATTCACTCAAGGTGAGTTTCATAGCCCCTATTTTACTTGTTTTAAACTGTTTTGGGGGAGAATACATGCTCGTTTACAAACTTGTATATTTTATACAATTACAATTCCTTTCAATACTATTGTGAGTTCATAGTCTCGCATTTCAATCTTTTCAATGTTTTATAAACCCGCGAGGGGAATACATGCTCGTTTTACTACATAAACTTATTGATTTCTATTTACGTAAGCATTACAATGGTTATTTTGTACTAAAAAAAAATAAAAAAAATAATTAACTTTGATTTGTTTATACCTGATTTGAGATCGTGATTACATATATTTAAAACGTGAATTTTAGACATGATTGTTTACCATCTACGGGGTGAATTTACATTGCTTGTTTTTTATTGGGACTAACAAGTGTTTTTCAAAGTGTATGCTATCCAGATTACTGCTGATTATTATGCCTAAGTTACCTTATTGACGTGATAGTCCCTATTATCATGAACCGTTAATTTGCATTATAGTGAGCGCTGTGTTATGGATAGATCTATTCGGGACTAACACCCTCAACCCTTCTTGGCGTCACTAGTTTGATGGGTGCCATTTACATTGAGAGATGTTAGGTGTTGGCAAGCATCCTATAATTGATTGGGGCAAAAATTTGTTAGGCTTCGGTGTCAGAGCTTAGTTGCAATAATATATACATTAGATTGATGAATGTGTTTCTCTGTCTCTTTCATTACTTGTTTTGACTTCGGATATGTACTTAGTACAATTACTTCGATCTTGGGTCACTTTTAAATACTTTCTTGAATTACTGAATCACTACTGGGTTGTCGGATGGATTTCGGAAAGAACACTTTTAAAATGTTGTATCGCTTATTTTTCTTCTGAAAATATTGCTTAAATTTTTCAATACTGCTTTTTACTTAAACTTTGAATTCACCAACATTATTGTTGACGTTTTAGCATGTATTTTCAGGTTACTATTTTGCTAGTGGAGCATTGGGAGCATTCGAGTCGCGCGAATATATTTTTAAAGGCTTAATAACTTGTATACCATTCGACAAACGTCTTGACAATGTTTGCTAATACATTATAAATGAAACTGTTGCAACTATGCTCTTTTTATTAAATAGATATGACTTTATTTAAAAACGTCCATTTTAAGTTCGTTTTTCGTGACTTGTGTTTTGTGCCCTGAAGTTGACCCCAATGTTAACCATTCGCTAGTTGTCCTGATTTTTGGGGGTGTTACCGATGGTATCAGAGCTTAAGTCATAGAGATCTAGGTGTTTTCAAAACCTAGACTTTTGACCATGTTTTTCAAATATAGAGTCTTTCCGTGTTTTATCCGATATCCGAACGCCTTGCTCCCAGGTAAATTATAAGCTCTCTTTTCATCCCTTACTACTATTACATGTATAATGAGTATTTAATACTAGACTATGATTTCGTTCTCTTACGTCTATCATATGACGTCTTACTATTTACCTTATATCGGTCTGTTATATAAATATTGATCATTCTAATTTTCGTGTACTTCCTGATTTCTCATTTTACTCCCTTGAGCGTCAATGCTGGTATTATATATGGATACCTATGCTTTAGGGGATAATTGCTTCTTGATCGTTTCGTTAACTTCCCCAACCATTACGCGACTTTACTTTATTCTTTTGATGACATCGAAAATTCGACTTATTTTGTAACATTCTCATTGTTACTTTACCATTCGACTCCGAGTTGGATCACTTCTTCTTATGTTCGCCATGTTGTTTCGAATTCATCGTTTTGAAGCCTTCAGTTGACAAATGAGCACTGCATCGTAGCTCAATATACATACTGATACCTATGTATAATTCAGGAAGAATCATGCCCATGAGGAGAGTTGTCACCTTAAAAACTACACCTCTTCATCAACAATATCGGAAGAAATTTCCGCATTCTTTTCTCTAAAACCCGTACCTTCTTCAGGTGTTGCAACATGGCCTTGAGGACAAGGACTTTTTAACCGGGGTTGACTGTAACATTTCGTATTTTCAGGTCATTTTAAGTCGCTATTTAGATTCACTATTTATTTTATTTTCTAGTACTTGCGGTCGCTTTTAATTTTAATCGATTTACGTTAAATCGCGTAAACTAAAATCATCAATCACGTAAACGGGCACCAAACAATTAAAGTTGATGTCAAGCCATCTCTTACTATTTTTTTTCAAAAGTAATAATTAACTTTTTATATTTTATTTTTGTTGGATACGTAAAGTGTATACGTTTCGCGATAAATTGCGTTTAGGCACTCCCGGAACCACCAAAACTTTTCTACGCTTCAACAAATACCCACTTTTATACCCAATACATAAAAGTTGGGAAAATATATCATGTATATCATATCTATGCCGAAATTATGGCAAAGATATAATGAAAATCTCATTTTGGTCAAACATGCACCATACTTCTCATGTACACACCATACCCTTGTATTTTGATTTAGACCATAACTAGGCCTACCTAAGACTAATGAGACCATCCTCTTGCACCTTACTTGACTCCTAGACCATACCTTGCACCTTACTTGCATCTATACATCAGAGTTATAACATTTCATACAATAACACTAGTAAAAAATAAAAAATTTTCAAAATCTTTCTTCTCCCCATCTTAGAATGCTCGGCAATGATCAAGCACTCTACTAAATCCATAGCAATTTTTATACAACCCATACACTCCTATACACATCTATCCTAAAGACGTTCTAAGGTGTTTTACACTCTTGGTTAAACATAAAAATGATTATGGGTAATTAGGGTTTTCATAGTTTCATAATATGTTTTAAGTTAAAGAAATACATAAGACATGTTAATATTGATTATGGACTTTTAATCATGTTATTAGAACACTAAAATAAAGTTATGTTGGAAGAAATACACTTGTACACTTATGGTTTATATGTAAAAGTGGAAAAGTATGAAAACAAAGATATATATGGACTTAACAAACTAGCATAAACATTCTGTCCAAAATTCGACATTTAACATATCTATTTTATATTTTTATAAGATAATACATTTCACGACGATTCCGAAAAGGTAAGAAACTTGTTAAACGGATTAATAACGAAAAAGTTACGTTAAAAACGAGTTATACGTTAATAAACGAAGTCGTAAGTAAATTTTTATAAAAACATTTTTATAAAAATTATAAACAGCAAGGGTTGATATTTTTAACAAATAATACATATTTTTAGGATTCCAAAATGATAAGAATCGTAATTTTTCAATTAATAACGAACGAGTTATGAATTTCGCGAGTTTACGACAATTAATACTTTTATAAAACTATTTTTATAAAAGTTACTATTCATGACAGAAAGTTATATTTTTTTAAACCTCATAAAATTATAGAACTTTCAAAAACGAGAACGTCCTCGAAAGAATCATTAAAAACGGAGCTCTTCAGAAAATTAAAATACGACATTTTTATTTTTTTCGGGTTTTACGACAAACAAAATAGGTAATTTATATAATCATGTCTGTTTTACTGAACAGTAAAAGTTATGTTCACAGGGGGGAATATTATTATGATAAATGTCAAATATCGATAGCCCCGTCCTTAATACGTAAAGAGGAATAAGAACGCGGAGAATCGGGCCTTAAAACGCGAAAAGTTACGCCAGTCTTTTTAAAACGGTTATTATAAACGTTTAAGTATTAAAACACAATTCTTCCAAATCCATTGTTGGTGATTGAGCTAGATAGAATATTTATGTGGTTATCAAAGTACTATATTACTAGGGAGTTTCATAATGTGGCCTCTTCGGATGGGTCTCAAGACGTTTTTGGATTAACGATTTAATGTATCCTAACTCCGTCGAAGTCATGTCATGACCTATTAAATTATGATAGCCCGAACGATAGTCGATGCTAACAACTATAAGATTGTATTCAAGTACTCGGTACGTATTCGACTATGATAATTTAGGTTGCCTTCGGAATTCCTTCGTGACGATTTTTCTATTGGGTCTTTACTTGTTGTTTTCCATTCACTCAAGGTGGTTTCATAGCCCCTATTTTACTTGTTTTAACTATTTTGGGGGAGAATACATGCTCGTTTACAAAATTGTTATTTTGACTACTATACAATTACCTTTTCAATACTTTGTGAGTTATAGTCTCGCATTTCAATCTTTTCAATGTTTTATAACCCGCGAGGGGAATACATGTCTTTTACAAATTGTAATTTTTTACTACTGTACAATAACTTTCAATACTTTGTGAGTTCATTATTTTGCATTTTCATTCTTTTCAAGTTTTTATAAACCGCGGAGGGGAATACAGGCTCTATTTACACATATTATATATTTTACTACAGTACAATTACCTTTCAATACTTTGTGAGTTCATAGTCTCGCATTTCAATCTTTTCAATGTTTTATAAACCCGCGAGGGGAATACATGCTTGTTTAAAAACTTGTATATTTTACTACAGTACAATTACCTTTCAATACTTTGTGAGTTCATAGCCCCACCTTTTCTCTTTTAATGGTTTTTAAATGTTATCGGCCGGTGAGAATACGTTTCGTGTTTACTACATAAAACTTATTGATTTTAGATACGTAAGATTACATGGTTATTTTTCACTAAATCTTGATTTGTTACTACATGATTTGAGATCATGAATATCTATATTTGAAACCGTGATTTTAGACATGATTGTTTTACTACGGACACAAGTGTTTTTCAAAGTGTATGCTATCCAGATTACTGCCTGATTATTAATGCCTAAGTTCCCTTATTGCCGTGAAGTCACTATTATCATGAACCATTAATTGCTTTATAGTGAGGCTGGTGTTAGGGATAGATCTATCGGGATAAAAACCCCACCCTTACTTGGGGCACTAGTTTGATGGGTGATTTAACATTGCGAGAGGTTAGGGTGTTGGCAATGCATCCTATATTCTGTTGGGCAAAAAATTAGTTAAGGCTTCGGTGTCATGAGTTAGAGCAATACATAATATACTTAGACTTGATGAATGTGTTTCTCTTGTTACATTACTTGTTTTGGATTCGGAATACTCGTACTTAATCTACCTTACTTCGATCTTGTGGTCCACTTTTTAAATACGTTTTGATTATGAATCACTACTTGGATTTCGGATGGATTTCGAAAATAACACTTTTAAATGTTTGTAACGTATTTTCCTTCTGGAAATAATATCTTAAAATATTTCAATACCACTTTTTACTTAATCCCTATGAATTCACCCAAATTATTGTTGACGTTTTAGCGATGTACTTTCAGGTTACTATTTTGATAGTGGAGCATTGGGGAGCATTCGAGAACAGTTCGCGCTGGAATATTTATATTTTTGTAAGGCTTAATAACTTGAGTACTATTTGGACAAAGTTTGACAATGTTTTTAATTACATTCTAAATGGAACCCTGTTTTCAACTTGATCTTTTATTAAAGAATATCGACTTTATTTAAAAACGTCCATTTTAAGGTCGTTGTCGTGACTTGTGTTTTGTCGCCCTGGCAGATAGCACCCAACAATGTACCATTCCGCTGCGTTGTCCTGGATTTTTGGCGGGTGTTACACTTTAGCCATAGAATCATAAAAAATGAACATAAACGAGTACTTTAGACATTTTTAAATCATTCATACATGAAACTACTAACAAGGTTTGTTTGATTTATAGCTCAAATGTAACACTCCAATAAATCAGGTAGCAGCGGAATGGTAACAATGGGGTTGCTAAGTCCAAAGTACATACAATCAAGATTTAGAAAACGACCATAAATGGTCGTTTGATAAAGGATCAAGATTTCATTCGATGCCATAGCAAAAATATCAGAGCGTTTATTCATTAGGTCACATATGTTTATAGTCACTTAAGCATTTCACATACATTTTTAATTATACCTAAAAGATTCATATATCCAAAAGATAAACGCTTCCGTTTTTAAGATAATTAATAAGTTGCCATAGACTTTAGATAAAACACAGAATCCGTCTTCATTGATATCCGCCACGGCTCCCCTCCAATCTTCATACCCTAGGGACTTCGAAATTCTCATGTAAAAGTCAACACAAAGGTTGAGTGAAATCATAGGTATATCGGTAAAAAGATGTGGACAAAGATCGAAGTAATTGTAGAATATGAATAAACATTAGTAGTCTACACGTTTATTATTTCACTAGGCTCATGACCCGAAGCCTTACTAGATTTGTGCCCATCAGAATTAGGATGCTTTGTCCAAACAACCAACCCCCTCTCAATGTTAAATGCACCTTTGATCAAAACTCGTGACCCAAGGAAAGGTGGGGATTGTCAGTCCGATAGATTATCCATAAACATGCGACTTACTACATTAACAATTAACGGATTCATTATAAATACGAGGATCTTACGGCAATAAGGTTAAATTAGGAATTAATAATCATGCAGTAATTGGATAATCATACTATTGAAAAACACTTGTGTCAATAGTAAAACAAGCAATGTAATTCACCCGTAAAGTTTGTACAACAATCAAGTAGTATACAAAGGGGACTTATGAATCACCTTGAGTGAATTGGTAATCGACAAGTATTCACAATAGAAAATACGTCAGAAGGAATCTGAAGGCAACCTAATCAATAAAGGTGTATAAGTACCTAAACACTTTGATTAATTTATAGTCGTATAGGCTTCATCATCTATCATTCGGGGGCTATCTCATAATTAAGAGGTTCATGTTAGTGACGTTTATGGAGGGTGGACACTTTAAATCTAATCCAAACAACTCGTCGATACGCACCCCGTAGAGTCTCATTATGAACTCCAAGTAATTAGTACTTCTGGTTAATATTACCACATAAAAATGATATAAGCTACAGCACCATTAATCGTTATAGTGAAATCATATTTATTAAAGTAAAACAACGTTTATAAGTATTACTTTAGTCAAACTGGCGTTACATTCGCGTTTTTCGTCGTTTCTTTTCGTTTCTTAGTCCACGCCTTCGTATTACGAGCGTTATAAAAATCTAACATTTTCAAATTTGAGTTTTCTGATGATAGTGATTTTACTATTCATACCAGTTATTATTTCTTTTTATAGATTTAGTTCTGAAATCTCGTATATGTTCGTAATTATTCGTTTTAACTTGTTTTTAGCGATCTTTCGAGTACGTCTTGTCTTCGTATTATAATAAGTTCATTTATTTATGTATGTTTTTATATACAAATCAAGTCCTGATGAACATTATTTTTATATAAAGTATTAATTATCATTTAAATTGTAATCGTCGATCTTTTTCGTTTAAGTCGGTTTTTTTGGTTTTTATCATTTTGAATCATCATGAGAGTTTATATTTTTTTATTAAATAGTAAAATCCATGTCAAAATTCAGACAAAACAGCCCCCCTTATGTAAATTTGAGTTTATTTGTTATAACTTTTGTTTTAATTTACTTTTTTAACTACAAATTAATCCACAAAGTCTTCCAAAGCAATTATACCAATAAATATTAATTCCACATAACACATGAAAAGTGTACAAAATTATAATCACAAGCAAAAATTATGTTTTACAATGTTTAAAAGTATCCTTAATGGTGATATTGCTAAAATAGAGCATATTACACACATAAATGATAAATGTAAAGACATAAAAGGGTTTTAGGTAGCTTAATGAGATGTGTGTGATGAACCAAAGTAACTAACCCTTGTATAGATATTAAACCAAGCATGCACTTCTTGGAAACCTAGTTTTAAAATAAATACCACTAATCTTGCTTTCTTTTTGGTGCAATACTTGTAATGGTTTAACACGACTTCAACCTTTGTAGGTCTTAGTTATGTTGTGTGTATGCTTGTATTAGTGGGTAGATATTTATTGTTATGGTTTGTGGGGGGAGGCTTTGAGAAGTGGCGCTGTAGTGAGCAAGAAGGAGTATTTGTTTGATTTTCACTTTTTAAATGAAGTGTGTGTGATATGTATCTAATTGTGCATGCTTATATATAACTTGGACTAGTCAAGTCTATTAGAAGTGGTCAAAGTTCAAAGGGACCATGGGAGGGAATTAAGGAAACATTTGGTCAAAACAGACATGAACACTTTAGGTTTACTGAGAAAGGTTTGGTACAGATCAAGTGCGTTCGTTTGTGTGTCTTGGTCCCTAGGGATCAATATGCCACAAAATTTTGGAGGAGGGAGGTTGCTAGTTGGTGATTTTTGGTTTATACAAATATATGCATTTACTTGAAGCCTAAAGTTGTAGTAATTTTAAATGTATTAATGGTAAATATAGTAAAGTGTATGTTACTAGTTGATTTCATTTTATGTACAATATGACCATACAATAGTTTACATAGGTGAAGTTTTATAAAAACTTTAGGTATTGGGTATAATAATGGGTATGTGTTGAAGCGTAGAAACGTTTTGGTGGTTCCAGGAATACCTAAACGTAATTTAATTGCGAAACGTAAACATTTTACGCAACTAATAAAAATAAAATATAAAAAGTTGATTATTACTTTCGTAAAAATAATATATTGCTTGCTTGACGAAAACTTTAATTCGTTTGGTGTCCGTTTACGTTAATTGTTGATTTTTTAGTTTAGCGATTTTACTATTAAAAAAGAATAAAGGAAACGTGGTACGGAGAAAAAAATAAGTATAAGTAAAATAGATGACTTCGTAACTGACCAGAAAATATAGGAATGTTATAGTCTCCTACGGTTTGACGAGCACTTATCCTCAAGGCTAGTTGCAAACAACCTGAGGTTAGGGCGGGTTCAGAGAACAAGATTCGGATTTTTCTTTCCGGACATTAGTCTTCAGTTCCAAGTATACTAGCTCTTGCAGAGTGTTCCCAACGAACTTTGACCAATGGGATTCTTCCTTCCGCTTTAGTTCGTTACATCCCGCTCTAGATCTCAATAGCTCTTCGACATATCGCAGGATTTTCATTCAATCTCCGATCTAATCCCAAGGTACTTGAAACATCTGGCTAGCTAAATATTTCTTAGAGGTTCGACACATGAAACGTTTCGTGGACATAGCTTAGCTCCTGGGGTACTTCAGACCGATAAGCCACGGTCCAACACGTCTTAGATTTCAAATGGTCCTCATATGTGGTGCTTGTTTCCGTTCTTACCAATCATAACACTCTTTTTCATAGGGAGATACTTAAGTATACACTCGGTCTCCAACTTGACATTTAGAGGTTTACGCCTCTTATCAGCCTAGATTTTCTGGCGATCCCGTCGACTTTAATCTTCCATAATTTGAAACACTCTTTTCAGCGTTTACTGCAAATTTTCTGGTCAATAAGTTGCCTTTTCCAACTTCAGTCCTCATTTCACAGGGGATCTACCAGTTCTGCCCGCTACGGAGCTAATGGTGCACACTTAAATGCTGTTTGTGGAACATGTAATTATAAGAAAACTCAATCCCAATGGAAGAGAGGTATCCAACTGACTAAAATCCATAACACAAGGGCTTTCCTCAGGTCGAATAGTACGCTCACTTGACCGTCGGTCTGAGGGTGGTTAAGCGACTCATGTCTAGTCTCGTACCAATGCTTTTTGAAAGCTTGTCAATTCAGCATGTGACCGTTGATCGACCATCTCGTTCTGAAATGATTGACACCGGCACACCATGTCTCGTCTACAATATATTGGTATAAATATTTGCTAAATTTCTCCGTCTTGTCGTCTCACGACTAGGTAAGAAGTGAGCCGATTGGTTAATCTATCCACAATGACCCACATCGTATCATGCCCACTGCTATTTTAGGCAAACTTTATGACAAGTTCTTTGTTATCTTTTCCCATTTCCATCAAGGGAATTTCTGGTTGCTAAAGAAATCCTGAGGGTTTTTTATGATAGCTTTAATCTTAGAACAGTAGACATTTGTAACGTACTCTAGCAATGTCTCTCTTATATCCGGGCCCACCAATAACAGTCTTCAGATATAGTAATTATTCTCTACACTCCGGATGTACTGAATATCCTAGAAGTATGAGCCTTCCATCCATGATTCTATTTCCTTACACCACCAACTTGATGGGAATCCAGATAGATCAACAGAAGTAAATTCACCATCATTCTCGTTGGCTCAAAGTGTCTTCTATCCTCTTAGCCTTCAGTGGGGCTTTGAGAATCCTTGGAAGCTTTGCTCTGCACTTCCAAAATCTTAGTCTTAAGTCTAAAATGAATAGTAATACTCACTTGACGTTCAACTCGTCTTGGCTTGGTTTTCTTTTCTGCTCAAGGCATCATGCCACCCGTTCGCCTTGCCCGGGTTAGGATTTCGATCTTCCCTCGTTAGCCACAGAGTAGCTCGATCCTCCGTCTTTGGCGGCATATTTAAATCATTCTGGTCAAATAGGTATTGGAGACTCTTGTGGTCGTGTAGATAACCTCTTTCGGTCCCTATAAGATAATGTCTCCAGATTTTAAGATCGAACACCACCGCAACCTTAATTCCGGTAAGGGTGGTTATATTTTTTTCTAGCTTCTTCAACTGTCTTGACGCTTAGCTTTCACTTTGCCCCATACAATCCAGCCGCACCAAAACCTGTTTCGATGATCACAATAGACACAAAAGTCGTGGGTCCATCGGGGGAGTGCTAACACTGGAGCATTGCATAGGCTTCTCCTTCACCATTTACTCCCCCCCCCACCCCCCCCCCTCCAGCGTCCCATCTTGTTATGCCCCATACATAAGCCTATTATTTTGAGGTTCAACAGGGTGAGGGGCATTGGAGATCTTGGAGGAATTCTTAATAAACCTCCACAGTAGTAACGCCAATCCTAAAATGAAAAGGATTTAAGTTGACGATAGGAGTCTTCCAGTTCTTGACAGATCAACCTTGCTAGATCCAGAGGATACCGTCTCGGTTGACCACAAGTCTAGGACTGGAACTTCTTTCACAAAATTCACACTTAGAAAATTTGCGTTATAACTTCTCTTTCGAGTAAGTCTAAAAGTCTTAGGTGGACTTCATGTTCTTCTTCTAACTTTGAGTAGATTAAGATGTCGTCAATGAACACAATTACGAATTTGTCTAAATACGGTTTGCAGATGCGGTTCATTAAGTCCATGAATATTGCTGGTGCATTTGTCAGCCCAAATGGCATGACTGTGAACTCAAAGTGTCCATAACGTGTTCTAAATGCGGCTTCGGTATATCTTTTCTCGAACTCTTAACTGGTGATATCCCGAACAAAAATTGGATCTTGGAGAAACACCACGACCTTGTTATTGGTCAACAAGTCATCTATTTCTGGGGATGAGGGAACGGTTTCTTTTAGTTCAACTTGTTTAGTTCCATGTAGTCAAAAACCTCTATCGAACCGTCATTCTTCTTGACAAAGAGCACGAGTGTCCCCATGTTGAGTGATTGGTGAATAAAACCCTTCTCTGGAAGTTCTTTAAGCTGGGTCGACAATTCTACATTTCTGAAGGGGCTAACGGTAAGGAGATCAACATATGGCGATTTGCACTGGAATCAGATCGCTGCGAAATTCTTACCTCTGCACTGAGGTTAAATCTACAGATCATTGGAAATCTCAGGGAAAATCTCAGACAACATGTTTCATCAAGCTTTTTCTTTCATGCTTGATACACGTAAGTGATCAAGATCTTTTTCGGGACTTCTCGGCTTGAACTTCAAGGAATCTCGGCATTCAGGAGAGGGATTAATAAAGGACAACTTCTCATAACTATCTTTTAATTTTGATGAGAGTTGGTTGGTTGCCAACCAATCCATTCCAATGATAACATCAAAACTTCCTAGCCGGGTTGGCAACAAGTCTATTTTGAACACGTGATTTAACAAGACTAAAGTGCAACTACGTAAAATGGTGTTGGTACTAACCAAGAAATAAAAAAAAAAAAAAAAAAAACAAAAAATTACATAATACTCATGAATTATCGGAATGGTCAGTATTTATTATAATGACCGATAGATAATAGATTATTGATATGTCATAAGTAGACATAGAGATCGAATTTAAAACCAGTTATTATTTATTAGACTTTATATAACGGCAATAATGACAATCTGAAAAGTAAGTAAGTATACGGGGATTACGGCACGTGGATATCGGATAGCGATTGAGGATTCCGTATTTAAAAAACTGAAAGAAAAGAAAACTTTATAACTTTGTGTGGTTATAGACTAGGTTTTGAATTGACCCCAATTCCCTATAACCTTGGCTCTGAGTACCAATCTGCGGAATGGTAACAATGGGGTGCTACGTCAAAGTACAACAATCAAGATATAGGAAACGACCTTAAATGGACGTTTTAAGATAAGATTTCATTCGATGCCATAGCAAAATATTAGAGTTCATACATTAGGTCCCATATGTTTTAAAAGTCATAAACATTTCAAGTACATATTTAATTAAACAAAAGCTTCATAATACCAAAAGATGACTTAAGTTTTTAAAGATAATAAAAGTTGCATTGAATATAGATAAACACAGAATCCATCTTCATTGATATCCGTCACGGCTCCTGTCCAATCTTCATACCCTAGGACCTGAAATTACATGCTAAAAGTCAACACAAAGGTTGAGTGAAATCATAGGTTTATCGGTAAAAAGGGTGGACCACAAGATCGAAGTAATAGTAGACTCTGAAACATATTCAGTAGTCCAAAATGTTTATTATTGCACTAAGCTCATGACCCCGAAGCCTTAACTAGATTTGTGCCCCAATCAGAATATAGGATGCTTGCCAACAACCTAACACCTCTCAATGTTAAATGCACCTTGATCAAACTAGTGACCCAAGGAAAAGTGGGGATTGTTAGTCCCGATAGATCTATCCACAACACTCGCGCTTACTACAATAGCAATTAACGGTTCATGATAAATAGGGACTTCACGGCAATAAGGTAACTTAGCAATAATATTCAGGCAGTAATCTGGATAGCATACACTTTGTAAACACTTTGAAAACACTTAGAAAAACACTTGTGTCCAATAGTAAAACAAGCAATGTAATTCACCCCGTAGATTTTGTAAAACAATCACGTAGTAAAAAGGGGGCTATGAACTCACCTCGAGTTATTGATAATCCAAATACAACAGAAAATGCGTCACGGCAATGACGGAATGCAACCTAAATTAATATAGGTCGTATAAGTACTAAGCACTAGTAATATATATAATTCTATATAGTTAATCGTACTATCGTTCGGGCTATCATAATTAAGAGGTCATGTAGTGACGTATGAGGAGCTAGGACACTTTAAATCGTAAATCCAACAACTCGTCGATACGCCACCCCGAAGAGGCCTCATTATGAAACTCCCTAGTAATATAGAACTTTGATTAACTAAAACCACATATAATTCTATATAGCTACATCACCATCTAATCGTTTTAGTGAAATCGCGTTTATAAATGACTCTTTAGTAAAAATGACGTAACTTTCGCGTTTTAACCCCGATTTTGATGTTTCTTATGCCCACGCTTTCGTATTAAGACGAGTTATCAAAATTTGACATTTTCAAAATTTGGACATACTGGTGAATAGTAACTTTTACTGTTCACACCAGTTTATAAATTTATTTTTATAGTTTTTGTTATCGTAAACTCGTAAACGTCGTATTTTATTCGTTATAGCTCCGTTTTTAGTGATTCTTTCGAGCACGTCTTCGTTTTTAAAAGTTCTATCATATTAATGATGTTTTCATAAATAAATGTCCTGATGAACAGTAACTTTTTATAAAATTTATTTTATAAAACCCGGTATTAACGTAAAACGTATATTTGTCGTATCTTTTTCGTTATAAATTAGTTTTTCGAGTTTCTTACCTTTTTGGAATCGTCATGAGACATAATATCTTTATAAAACATAATCTAGCTGTTACAAAATACGAACCAAAACAGCCCCTATATATCTTTTGAGGTTTATTTATATAACTTTGTTTTTATGTACTTTTCAACTACAAGTTTATACTTGAACTTTTTATACTTAAACCAAGAGTGTACAACACTTATAAATCCATTTTAACATGATATTACCAACATCATAGCATATGTAAAAGTGTACAAAATGATGATCACAAGTAGAAACTCTTTTTACATGTTTAAAAGTATCATAGTGGTGATTTTACTACATGGAACTCATATATGCATAAAATGATAAAGTAAAGACATAAAGGGTTTTAGATAACCTTAGAGTGATGCAATATGATAACCAACATAATCTAATCCCTTATTTAGATTATAAACCCTATTGAAACCCTAAACCCTAATCTTCCATTTTTCTTGCTTAACACTTGTAAAGGCTTAACCAAACCTTCAAACTATCTTAGTAGGTCTTAGATATGATGTAGTAATGCTTGTATATTTGGTAAATAAAATTTTATGGATTGTGTATGGTTGTTGTTTTGAGCTGTGGCTAGGGAGGAGCACAAAGAGAGAATGTATGAAGTTTTTAGCTAAGGAAATAAGGTGTGTGTTATCTCTTCTAGTATACATGTGTTTACATACCAAATGAGCTAGTCAAAAGCACTATTAGCAAGACCAAGACTAAGCAAAACATGGGGAGGGATTTAAGGAAGAATAGTGGTCAAGTTTACTAGTCATGGCTAAGTATTAATGTTACTAGGTTTGTACAAGAGTACTTGGTAGTTGTTTGTGTGCTATTGGTCCCCTTGGTGGACAATAGCCACGAAATTTTGGGGGAGGGAGGTGCTAGTTGGTGATTTTTGGTCTTATACAAAATATCTAGCATTTACTTGAAGCCTAAAGTTGTAGTTTAAATGTATAAAGGTAATACTAGTAAAGTGTATGTTCTAGTTGATTTATTTTATGTACAATATGACCAACAATGTTAACATAGGTGAAGTTTTATAAAAACTTTGGGTATTGGGTATAATAATTGGTATTTGTTGAAGCGTAGAAAAGTTTTGGTGGTTCCGGGAATACCTAAACGTAATTTATCGTGAAACGTAACATTTTACGTAACCGATAAAAATAAAACATAATAAGTTAATTATTACTTTAGTTATAATAGTATAATGATTGTTTGATGTAAACTTTAATTGGTTTGGTGCCCGTTTACGTTGATTGTTGATTTTTAGTTTACGTGATTTAACGTAACGATCAAAATTAAAAGCAAACGCGTACGAGAAAAAAAAATAGTGAATTAAATAGCGTCGTACATTGATCAAAAATACGGATTGTTACAGTCCTTCCCCGTTAAATGAGCCTTGTCCTCAAGGCTCAGGTTGCAACACCTGAAGGAGGTACGGTTTCAGAGAAGAGATGCGGATATTTCTTCCGGAATTGGTCTTCATGTTCCCAGGTATACTCAGCTCCTTGCCGAGAGTTCCAACGAACTTTGACTAATGGGATTCTTCTTTGCTTTAGCTTTTTCACATCTCGTTCCACGATCTCAATAGGCTCTTCGACAAATCGCAGATTTTCATCAATCTCGATCTCATCCAAAGGCACCTGAACATCTGGCTCAGCCAAGCATTTCTTGAGGTTCGACACATGAAACGTATCGTGGACACAACTTAGTTCTTGGGGTAACTTCAGCCGATAAGCCACCGGTCCAACACGCTCTACGATTTCAAATGGTCCGACATATCGTGGTGCTAGTTTTCCTTTCTTACCAAATCGTACCACTCCCTTCCATGGAGATACCTTTAGTAACACTCGATCTCCAACTTGGAATTCAAGAGGTTTACGCCTCTTATCAGCATAGCTTTTCTGGCGACTCCTAGCCGTCTTCAATCTTTCCTTAATTTGAACAATCTTTTCAGTCGTTTCTTGCATAATTTCTGGTCCAATAAGCTGACTTTCTCCAACTTCAGTCCATATCACGGGGGATCTACATTTCCGCCCGTACAGAGCCTCGAATGGTGCACACTTAATGCTCGTGTGGTAACTGTTATTATAAGAAAACTCAATCAATGGAAGATGAGTATCCCAACTGCCACCAAAATCCATAACACAAGCTCGAAGCATATCCTCCAGTGTCTGAATAGTACGCTCACTCTGACCGTCGGTCTGAGGGTGGTAAGCCGTACTCATGTCTAGTCTTGTACCCAACGCTTCCTGAAGAGCTTGCCATAAGTGTGACGTGAATCGACCATCACGGTCTGAAATGATTGACACTGGCACACCATGTCTCGCTACAATCTCGTTGACATAAATCTTTGCCAGCTTCTCTGTTTTGTAGTCTTCACGAATAGGTAGGAAGTGAGCCGACTTGGTCAGTCTATCCACAATGACCCAAATCGTATCATACCCACTGCTGCTTTTAGGCAACTTTGTGATAAAGTCCATTGTTAACTTTTCCCATTTCCACTCAGGAATTTCTGGTTGCTGAAGAAATCCTGAGGGTTTCTGATGTTCGGCTTTAATCTTAGAGCACGTAAGACATCTGCTAACGTACTCAGCAATGTCTCTCTTCATACCAGGCCACCAATACAAGTCTCTCAGATCATAGTACATCTTATCTGCACCCGGATGTACTGAATATCTAGATGTATGAGCTTCATCCATGATTAATTTCCTTACATCTCCAATTGATGGAATCCAGATACGATCAAAGAAGTAAATTTCACCATCAGCTCGTTGCTCAAAGTGTCTTTCTAATCCTCTTAGCCATTCAGCTGGGGCTTTGAGATCCTTGGAAGCTTCGCTCTGTGCTTCCAAAATCTTAGTCTTAAGTCCAGAATGAATAGTAATACTCATAGCACGTACTCGTCTCGGCTTGAGTCTTTCTTTTCTGCTCAAGGCATCTGCCACCACATTTGCCTTGCCTGGGTGGTATTTGATCTCGCATTCATAATCACTAAGAAGCTCGATCCACCGCCTTTGGCGCATATTCAACTCTTTCTGATCGAATATGTACTGGAGACTCTTGTGGTCAGTGTAGATGACACTTTTCGTACCATAAAGATAATGTCTCCAGATTTTAAGGGCAAACACCACCGCACCCAATTCCGCACACAATTTCCAGGTCATGGGTGTGGTATAATTTTTCTCTGCTTCTTCAACTGTCCTTGAGCATTTACGCTATCACTTTGCCCCGTTGCATCAGCACGCACCCAAAACCTTGTTTTGATGCATCATAATAGACTACAAAGTCATCGGGTCCATCGGGGAGCGCTGAGCATTGCATAGTTTCTCCTTCAGAATTTGGAAAGCTTCATCTTGCTTATCGTCCCACACATATGTCTTATTCTTTTGAGTCAACAGAGTGAGGGGTTGGCGATTAGGAGAAATTTCTAATAAAATCTCGGTAGTAACCCGCCAATCCTAAAAAATGAACGGATTTCAGTTGACGATTCAGGAGTCTTCCAGTTATTGACAGACTCAACCTTGCTAGGGATCCACGTGTGATTTTACCGTCATGTTGACCACATGTCCTAGAACTAACTTCTTTTTTCAACCAAAATTCACACTTAGAAAATTTGGCGTATAAATTCTCCTCTTCTCGAGTAAGTCTAAAATCGTTCTTCAGGTGGAATTCATGTTCTTCTTTGACTTGAGTAGATTAAGATGTTTGTCAATGAACCACAATTACGATTTTGTTCAAATACGGTTTGCATTTACGCGGTTCATTAAGTCCATGATATTGCCTGGCGCATTTATCAGTCAAAGGCATGACTGTAAACTCAAAGTGTCCATAAACGTATCTATGCGGTCTTCGGTTTGTCTTCTTCTCAAACTTCTTTTAAACTAGGTGATATCCCCGAATTGATAAATCTATCTTCTCGTCTCAGAGAAACTACACGCACTTTGTATTTGGTCAAAAAGTCATCATTTCTTGGGGGGAGAGGTAGGTAACGGTTCTTTATTAGTCAACTTGTTTAGTTCCCTTGTAGTCAATAAACATCTTATCGAACAGTCTTTCTTCTTTGACAAAGAGCAACGGTGCTCCCCATGGGTGAGTAACTTGGTCGAATTTAAAACTGGTATATGCTTATTACAAATACCTTTTTACCTTTAAAATCGAGCTTAATAACCAAAAAAACGGACTTAAGATGCCAACATATTACGTTGTTTTGCTAATTGTATTGTGCAGGAACGGATAACTAAGAAAAGGACGAAAAACAAAGCCAAAACGACAAAACCGGACTCGGAATGGAAAAGACTGTGAAAGACAAAGCCAAATCGAAGCCGAAAAGTCAATCAAGTCAAAAAGTCAATAGAAAAGTCAACTGGTCAAAGTCAAAGTCAACCCAAGTCAACCCCGAGGCCAAAAGTCAAAGAAATATAAGTTTAGGGACTGAAATTGTAAATCCCTAAACTTATATATAAAGAAGAAAAGAGGAAAAAAGAAGAGAAGGGCCAAATTGCCAAATTGGCAAAGCTATACCACAAGGGCCATAGCTGCCAACTCTTCTAACTTGTACCACCCAAGGACGAATCTTGCAACTAGTTATATAACTCTTGGGGACTAATTTTGCCAAGTCCCCAAAAGTTATGTAACCACAAGGACGTACGGTGCAATCCAACAAAACACCCTGAGGGACCTAACTTGCCATTTCCACAAACATACACTCTGTTATAACCCAAACAACTTTTCCCGCCTTGTTTTCCCCCCAAAAACAACTCACGGGTGTGTTAACCCGTTTTTACCCTGTGTTTCTTCTCCACCACCATGGGTACTCACCTCCCCCCTCCTCCACTAACTTTCCCAGCTGTGAGATTGCCAAGTTGGCAATCCCACACCTCCCAAGGCTTATTTCGACGACCAAGATGACCCAAGAAAGATTGAAGGGCCAAGATTAGAGGCTGTGAACCCCTCACACAACAAACACATCCCTTTTGTGTGTCTACAAACAAGCACAACAGCAAGAGAGAAGAAAGCAAGACTCTAGTCGAATTTTTCCTATATATAGCTTTGTAAAGCCATTGTGGCCAATAGTTAGTTTTAAGTAGGTTTTGGTATGTCATTTTAGTGTAGTTTTAAAATAGTTTAAGTGTCTTTAAGCTACTTTCTTTGTATGCACTTGTAATTCTCAGTTTTAATGAAAATTTAAGCTATTTTTACTTCATAAGCTCTCAATAAGCTCTTTTGAGCTTATTCCTGTTCATAAGCTCAAATTTAGTTAAAATTTGATAATTGTCATTCATTTACTCATTTTAATCAAGTTACAATAACATCATGATTACTTAAGTGAATTTGAGTTCATTTTGAAAGCACCAAGGATTAATAAGCTCTTAAAAGCTTATTGAGCTTTAAGCTCATTGGTTTAGAGGCTAAGGAGCCATTAGGTATGTTTTTAAGCCACTCACTCTACAAGAGTGGCTTGTGACTGAGACTACAAATATCAAGGTTTCATTTCTCAATTTTTACTTAGCTTAATTTTTAGCTCAAGACATTAGCTTATTTGCTTTTAATCTTTGCAAACACATTTGTTTAGACTTGTTATTTATATGTTTTAAGTTTTCATTGAATAAATGTGTGCAATCTCAGTTTATAACTTAAAACTGCCAAGTTAGTGTAATAAGCTAGGTGAGAAAGTGGCTTATATTTCCTAATAAGCTACAAGTTTTAGTATCAAAATAGCTTAATTAGTGTAATATTAGTAAGAGTAGATAAAAGGTTTTAATAATTTTAAGTGTTAAAATAGATTTTAAGGTCACTTTAGCTTGGCAGCTTAAATTAAAGGGGTGTTTGGCACAAGGGTAAAAACGGGTCAAAATGGTTTTGACTTTGGGTTAGGGTCATTTAGTCAGTTTAAGCTACTTTAAAGCTGTTTTTAAAACATTTTTAGTTGTAAAATTGTTTTTCAAAAATATATACACCCTCTTTGAAACTGTGAGACTTTTAAAGACACCACAAGTGCTTATTTAGATAAGCACTTGTGAATTTGAGTTAAGGGTTCAAAAAGTGTACATTTTGTGTGGTAAAAACAAGCTGCCACAGCCCTTGGTCTTTTGACTTTGTGAGTCAAAAACCACCAAGGTTTTTAGTGTCACAGTTTTTAAAAACCCATAGCCCTTTTTCACCATCAAAAATAAGCAAGCTAAAATGAATTTTAAAGGCTAAAATTTGGTGCATAAGTCCATAAGCTAGGGGACTCCATCTGTTTTAGCTTAACTTTTTGTTTAGAGCTTATTTGACAGCTTTTTATAAGCTGTCAAATAAGCCCTTGAGGCTAACCTTAAGGCTCCCCTGGTGCAAAGGGGAGACTTTAAGTCCCTCCTTCTTAGCTTTTTGTCTTCTAAAGCCCAAGCTTCTTGGCTTATTTAGAGAGCTTATAACCCCTTGTATAAGCTCTCTAAGTTTCAGCTTTTAAGAAGCTTGTTTGTTGGCTTATTTTTAAGGCCAAACTTGGCATTTGACTGTTTTTGAATGACTTAGGCTTAGGGATTGCTTATTTTTCACTTTAGGCTTATTTAGCTTATGAAATTAGCTCATTTTAGCTCTCAATAGCTTTTTAGGTTAAAATTAGATAGTTAGTTTGCTTATTCCTCTTTTGCTAGCTTATTTGTCCCAAATGACTTAAGCTTTTAAGCCCTTTTGCTTTTTAAGCATTCTGTCATCATAAGCTTCTTCACAGCTTATTTTACTTTAAGGTCTTAGCTTTTTAAGCTTATCTAGGTTAGTTTAGCTCACCTTTTGCTTATTTAAGTCCAAGTCCTAGCTTAAAACGACCACAAAGCCAAGAAGTCTTAACTTTTCTAGCTTTAAGCCATTTTAAGCCATTCTGCCACATTTAAGCTTATTTTTAAGCTTATTGACAGCTTTTCAGCAAAAGTTGTAGAAGACAAAGTTGTTAAGCCCCACGAGCTTAACAACTTTGCTTCTTTGAGTTTTCGAAAAAAAAAGGGGAAAGACACTTGGCCCGGGTGAGCAAGACTCGAACCCGGGACCAAGCGATACGATCCCCTTTTACACACACACTCTACCACTGCGCCCTTGGGTCTTTTTCGTTAAAGACTCAAGGGCTTTGAAACTTATAGTGGTTTTGGCTTATAAGCTTAATAAGCTGTGTAAGCTTATTTTCGGGCTTATTTCTTAAGCTGTTTCTTGTTTCTTATTTTTCGTAGGATTGTCATAGTGTTTAGTATTTTTTGTAAATTTTTCAGAATTTTTCGTAATCGTTTAATATTTTTTATAATTTAATTTCGTTAAAAGTTTATTTAATTCATAAAAAATACAAAAATTATCAAAAAAATATTTTGCTTTTTTAGAAAATTTTATTTTGTCATCTAGTTTGTAGGAAAAATATAAAATTTTTTTCGAAGGGATCAATTTTTTACAACTTTTTGTCTTTTAAGACGGCTCCGTACGTGATTTTTGTCTTGGACTCGTATTTTTGGTCAACGAATTCCCGTTTCGTTCTATCTTTTTTGTCATTCTTCGTTATTTTCCCGTAGAGTAGTTTTTTAGAAGTGAAAAAATTTTCATAGGTTATTTTAAAGATTTTAGGTTTTCCCCCTTTTGTTCGGGATTCGGGCCCTCGTTTTCTAGTTTAATTTCATAATTTCTAGGTTTTTCTTAAACGTTTTAGTTCGTTATTATCTAATTTGACTTTTTCAACTTCCCAAACCAATTCCTTCCTTCAAACTCAAATCTTCGATTGTATCGATTTTCCATTCCAGCCTCGTTGGGGATAAACGACCCGGGAACATTCTATACTACTTCTCGGTTTTATTGATTGTTGTTTTTAGACTAATATATATTTTATATTTTATTATATATTATATATATAGTGTAAAAACCCGCGATCAATGGTTAAGTTAGAAAGCTAACCGGGCCAAAGGCCCATGAATAAGCCCACTAAGGGTCTATGGCCGGTCATTGTAAGTCATATATAAACCCTCTCCACACATAAAGAGAGTGTTGGTTGTTCATTTCTCACATTACACTAATCTAATATTTCCTTTTTACTCTCTTTCTCTAAGTGTTCATCCAACCATCTCTTTCCCTCTTTAAAACTCTAAGTAAATCCTATCATACACGTGTTAAGATATTCTACAAACTATCAATGAAACAGTAATTATATGAATATATAATTCAACAAATAAAAGCTCCAATATTATAATAATACGAATACTCTTACAGCATCAGGGTTACAAAGAACTTGAAGTTATGATAATTCTATGAATGACTCGTATGTGTTTTTGGTATCGTACTGGTATTGGTATATCAATCTCTATGCCCTAGGACCTTCTTTTATACACCAAGGAGTCCTAAACGGCTTACAATACTTTCCTAAGTAATCATAATCTTCTAAACAAATAACTTATACACATCTTTTACCAAAATATCTCATACAAATCACATAAGCAGTACTAACTAACTCAGCAGTACTAACTTCTTCACTAGCAGCATTAACTCCTTCAGCAGTAGTAACTTTACACCAGCAGTAGTAACTTTTGTACTAGCCGTAGTAACTTTTATACTAGCAGTAGTAACTACTTAGCATATTTTCCAGTCTTTATTTTTGAGTAGTCTTAACTTCCACTAGCTGTAGTAACTTCCTCTAGCAGTAGTAACTTCCTCTAGCAGTAGTAACTTCCTTTAGCAGTAGTAACTTTGTACTGGTAGTTGTAACTTCACCAGCAGTCTTAAACACTTAGAATAATTTTCATTGAAATTCTCTAGCAGCACTAACTTTGACTAAGCAACATAAACATCAATAAGATCAACAATAATACTAACAGCATTAAGAAGGCTTTTAATCCCAACACTCGCCATGGCGATGAACTTGGTCGAATGAATCCCTTGTCTTGGAGTTCTTTGAGTTGACTTGACAACTCTTTCATTTTAGAAGGCGCCAAACAATAGGGAGACTTCGCGACTAGCATTCCTCCAGGGATTAAGTCAATACGAAACTCAAATTCTCAGGAAGGTGGTAATCCTGATAGGTCGTCAGGAAATACCTCAGGAAAACTCCTAATACAACAATATCGTTTAGTTTCTGCTCTTTGGTCTTTGCACTCATGAGGTGCCTCCTTCTCTTCTGGTTTTTCTCCTAAAACTCTAAGTATTCCGCCGTATGGTAGTCAAATCCTAACTACCTTCTCGTGCCAAACAATTTCGGCCTTGTGTCGAGACAACCAATCCATTCCTACAATTATATCAAAACTCCCGTGTCCAAACAGTATCAAGTCGATGTCGAATATATGTCCTTCTATATCTAGTTTACAAACACGAATAACTTTATTGAATTCTACTAGTTTCCCGCTAGCTATTTCAATCTCATAGCTAAAACCTTGGTCACTAGGCTCTATGTCTAACAGAGGTATGAAAGTAGTGGAAACAAAGGTATAGTTGGCACCGGAATCGAATAGTGTTGTAGCGTAATGGTTATTTAGAGTAAACGTACCCGTCATAATGTTTAGGTTCCTCTGATCCCATCATGAATGCTCCTCTATGTGCCTGATTGCCATTGTTTCTACGACCTTGACCTCCCTCAATAGCCATAGTTTAATTTTGATGGTTTCCTCCTTGTCTTGGTGCTCGGTTTAACCTTGGGCATGCTGCCATGAAGTGATGAGTACCACCGCACTCGAAACACGCCCCTCGAGTAGTTGACAAGTTTCTAGCATTCAATGGAGTCACCATCCTAGGCCCCGCCCTGCAATCCCTGGCAAAGTGTCCTAAACGATTGCAGTTTGTACACTTACGACATGGCATCTTGGGGTTATGGTGAAAGCTAGAGTTTGTACACTTGGGTGCCGTACCCGTGTACTCTTTCCTAACAGGGTTAGTGACTGTGGCAAATGCCCTACCAGTTCTAGATCTCTTATTGTCATCCTTAGCATTTCCATCCATACTCAATTCCCCATCATTTCCTCTCTTCTTAGTATTCTTCCTCAATGATCCATTCCTAATTACCTCATAGCATTCCAGCTTTTAACACAACACTCTGAATTGTTTTTGGCTTCATTGCTGCCACCATCGCACAGATATGCGGAGCAAGGCCATAGATATACCTCTTAATACTTTTGTTCTTAGGGGTAACCAAATGAGGGAATAACCTAGAAAGCTTATGGAAGCAATCAGTGTATGTAGCATGGCCAGCTCCGACCATCGCGTAACACCAAAACTCAGATTCCAGCATTTGCGACTTATTGTTTGGACATAACTCCTTTCTCATCAACCTTTAAATTCCTCCCAGGTCATGCCAACTGTAGCTTCCCAACCTCTAGTGCCTTACCGAGAAATGAACCGACAATGTACTTGACCTTCTGGTTAGCTCCACACCCACTCATGTCCTGGATTGATTCCATTTTCTCAATCCAGCAGGTGTAGACTGTCGCACCACCACTAGTACAAATCTGGGATTTAGTCACACATGGGCAAAATGGAACGGCCACACATTCACATATTTATGTGGCTAAAGGTACCAAAATAGACAGTATTTACTAATTAGCCACACATGAAATTTTGATTGAGTGACCATTAGAACTGTATTGCCACACATTCGAACATTTATGTGGCTAAAGGTAACTGGTAATTTTTTTCCTGATTATTTGGCCACATATGAATTTGGAACGCGTGCCAAATACAAGTGAGCTTGAAGTATTAGTCACGATATACATATAACTAGTGACAAATATATGTCACACACTTGAACACTATGACCAAATGGCATGTATGGTCACATGAAGTAATTTTTTATGTGTCTAAATCATATAGTCAAGTTTTGTCACACATGATTTAAGGGTGACTGCTATCTTTTGCTAATT
>BQNB010002561.1:56620-120595 GCA_026074375.1 Tanacetum coccineum | reverse complement strand
CTGTAGATTTAGAAAATCAAACCCAAATCTTTTCCATTCAAGCATTGTTATTAAAACCAACTTCCGACTTTCCAATTCGCTCTTCGTTGGGGATAAACGACCCGTGAATATTCTATACTATTTCCGGTTTCATTGATTTTGTGGATTTTGATCCTTTTTATATATTTATATTTATTTATATTTATATATTTAAAAAAGGGTGAAGAAATCTTATAATCAGTCCACATCTAAATATGCAATTAGTTTAAATCCAAAATCCTTCGGATACCATAGGCCCATGTTATAGGACTGTCTCAGGTACCGAAAGATCCGTTTAACCTCTTTGAGGTGTTTGACCGTAAGACGTGCTTGGTAACGAGCACATACAAAAGTAGCAAAAGCAATGTATGGATGACTGGCTGTTAGATACATAAGCCCTCGCATGATAAGTCGTTTGATCAGTAGGAGTGCCTTGTAAATCAGCATCCAGCCTTTCAGTTGCCATAGGTGTGCTCATGGAGACACACTCATCCAGACCATGTTTCTTTAACAATTTAATCGCGTATTGTGACTGACTTATGAATATGCCTCGGGGAGATTGATGAACATGAAGTCTAAGAAAGAACTTTATCATGTTTAATTAGAAAAGAAGACAATTTGTCATACCATGCACGAGGTGCTTGCTTAAGACCGTATAGAGTTTTTTTCAACCTGTAGACGTGATCTGGGAATTCTGGATCAATAAACCCTTCAGGTTGGCTGACATAGACTTCTTCTTTCAAAGGACCATTGAGAAAAGCCGTTTTGACATCCATTTGAAAGATTATGATATTCTTATGAGCAGCATAAGCAATAAACATTTAGAGACCGTAGTAGAGCTTCTTTTCAACCTATAAGACGTGGATCTGGAAATACTGGATCAATAAACCTTAGGTTGGCTGACATAGACTGTTCTCTTTCAAAGGACCATTGAGAAAAGTCGTTTTGACATCCATTTGAAAGATAGTGATATTCTTATGAGCACTCATAAGCCTATAAACATGCCGGAAAGCCCTTAAGACGAGCAACATGAGCAAATGACTCTTCAAAATCAATGCCTTATTCCTGCTTATATCCTTTAGCCACAAGACGAGTTTTATTCCGAACCACAATATTTTTAGCATCACACTTATTCTTCCAAAGCCATTTAAGAGCAATAATATCTTTCTTCTGGTGCGTCGGCGAGTTCCTAAACTTGAAGTCTCTCAAATTGATTCAACTCATCTTGCATAGACTCAATCCAACTGTGGTCTACCATTGCTTCTTTGATATTCTTTGGTTCAATAGTTCTAACGGTTAATGCATACATGCATACTTCAGAATCTGTATGTAACCGTTGACGAGTCATGGCAGGTTTGGATGGGTCACCAATAACTTGGTCTAGAGGATGATCTTTTGTCCAAATGTGAGTTGAGGGTTGTACTTGATGGAAATTCTGCACATTTAATGGTTCTAGAGCCGTTATAGATGACTTAATTTCCTCACGACTTGGAGGATTATATGGGACAAACTGTGCATTACCATCAAAATCAGCAGAATCTTCTTGATTAAATTCATCAGCCTCGGTCAAAGAGATTGGGGAAGTTTGTTTGTCAGATGTAGTGACAACAAGAGGAGCCTCATGTGCATCAACAAAGATTGAAGATGTGGAAGATGAATCTTCATGAACTTGAGTCGGTTGTGCAGCGGAATTGATGGTTGTATCAGAAGATGTCTTCTCAAAATATTCTTCAAACATCGGACCAAACAAATTATCTAAATCTTCTTTGGATAGAGTATTCATTGGTTCTGCTGATGAATTATGATTGTTGAATCGTTGAAGTTCGGGTTCTAAACAGTCATGTTCAGAAGCCATAGCTGTGAGCTCGTCAAACTTGACATGAATGGTCTCCATTATCATTTTGGTCCGTCGGTTATAAATTCGAAAGCCTGTTGATGTTTCCGAATAACCAATAAACACCCCAATGTCTGCTTTTGGTTTCATTTTTCCAAGATCATCACGGTCATTTGTTGGATAACACAATGAGCCAAACACATGAAAATATGCAATATTCGGTTTTTGACCGCGTAATAGCTCATAAGGTGTTTTGTTGTATCGTGTATGGATGATTGACCGATTTTGAGTAAAACAAGTTGTAGCCACTGCTTCAGCCCAAAGAAATTCAGGTAACCGAGAAAAGATAAGCATTGTGCGAGCAGCCTCAACAAGAGTACGATTACGTCTTTCAACTACTCCATTTTGCTGAGGTGTGTGAGCAATTGGAAATTGTTGCATAATGCCTAACTTTTCATAATCAGCTTTAAGAGTTATGTTTTTGAATTCAGTACCATTGTCGGTACGAATCTTATAAACTTTGGCTTTGTAATTCAATTGAGCTTGAGCAATGAATTTCTTGATGATCTATGGAGTTTCATCTTTCGAGCGAAGAAAATAAACCCGCGTATATCTAGAATAATCATCCACGATCACAAGAATATGCCTCTTTCCATTAATCGAAGCTACCCTCATTGGACCGCATAAATCCATATGTAGTAACTCCAATTTGGAATGATCACTTGGAACCAATTTCGGTGGATGAGAAGTTTTCTTGCTTTTTCCCCTTTCATAAGCAGAACAAAGGTGATCCTTTCCATTTTTGAACTTTGGTAGACCGTTAACCAAGTTAAGTCTGGTAAGATCGTTTACGGTACCAAAATTAAGTTGTGACAATCTGCGGTGCCATAACCATGACTTTGTAGAAGTTTCTTTAGACATAAGACATACGGGTGAAGAAACAGCCATGTCAGAAATGGAGATAGTATACAAATTAGAATCACGTCCTCCTGTGAGCAAGTCATCTCCTTCCAGATTTTGTACGTAACATGTATTGGAACGAAAAGCCACTTCTAAATCTCCATCACAAAATTGTCCAACGCTAAAGAGGTTATGTCCAAGACCTTCAACATAATATACATGACAAATAGTGATATTGCCATGTATATAATCGCCATAGCCTGTGATTGCTGCAAAATTATCATTACCAAAGCGAACGGTGCCTATAAATTTGTTAATGAAATTTCTCAGTAGTGACCGATCACCCATCATATGCTTTGAACAACCAATGTCAACAACCCACAAAACGATCTGAACTACCTGCAACACAAGAAGAGACAGCACATGGAGAACTGGGCAATTTGACTACCCATTTCTTAACGGAAACCGATGGTTTCTCAAATGAACGAGTATTATGAACATTCGGTTTTGCACTGACAGGAGTCCAAATAACATTTGGTTGTGATTCAAACCACTTTTGCCAAATTCTACTTGTTCGAATCTTGTTTTTTATGAATGTATTTAACGGTTTTTGTCGCAAATTTCTTTGCTTTATCCTAGACGCACTAGAGACCTTGTCCTTAGCTTTTGAGGCACTTTCTACATCAATCTTAGATTTGGAAACTACAAAAGTAGTATCTAGAGTCTTAGATTGTGTCTTTTTCTCAGAAAACCTAGTCTTAGGAGCTACAAAAGTAGTTTCTGAAGATTTTGGTGATCTAGAATTAGTGGAGAAGGTTCTACGAATATTCGAACGCACATTCAACTTATGCTTTGCAACACATTTATCATGACAAGGAATAAGCACATTTTTCATACAAGAAACACATAACAAAGTTTTCGCTTTAGAAGCGTTTGCAACATCAACATCAATTACATTTTCCTTGTTCGGAATAACATCTTCTTGCTTATTTTTCCTAACATAAACTGCTACATTCTTTTTTTCCTTCTTAGAGTTATCTAAGACACTGTGCGCAACATGTGAATCTCTACTCATTGGTCTTCTAACTCTAGATGTAGCATTCATTCCTGTAGAAGATAAAGCACTCTTAGTCTTGCTTGTTTGTGATTCTTGTGTTGTGACAACTCTGTACATTCCTGGTCTAATGACATTTGTGTTTTGATTTGCCCTTGTTTGTTTTGTAGGTGAAGTCTGTAAAGTGACTGGTTTTGACACAACATTGGTTTCTTCTGTTTTGGGAACATCCGATTTCTTTTTAAAAGCTTGTTTGTTTAGTGGTGTGACACAAAGAAGAGATTGAAAACCATTTGTTTTGTCAAACTTAGTATTTACAGACTTACCTTTTTCAGCTTTTTCCAATCTTTTCTTTAACTCAGATATGGTAGTTAAAAGATTCTGATTTTCAGCACGAATAGCACCATTGATGATAGGTTTTACTCTGAAACATAATAATCATTCATACTATTTCATTTGTCGTTGAGACCGTGTCTTTTTTATTGAATCGAAAAGCTTTTTATACTCCATTTTGGCTTTATCTCATTCTTTTATCAAAGATTACACTATAAAATCCAAAGACACGTTCTCATCCTCAAGTTTCTCCATCTTTAAAATCCAAGAGTAATCAAGAGGAATTGTAATTTTATTTTTCGAAGTGGAATCCCATTTTTGTTTTTCTTTTTCATGTTGTAATTTTAATTGAAAATCAACACTTTGCTTTTCATTCGTTGAACATCTTTTTCGGAAAAATATTTTTTAAATTCTTGCTTGCAAATCAGTCTTCGAATATCAAAAGATTTCTTCTTGACTTTTTCAAGCTCAACATTTAGATCTTATCTACACACCTCTGAGATTAATCAAACACACACAGTTCCATATCATGTTAAGTGATGTTCCTTAGTTGATCTTTCACGTATTCATTTTGCTTCTCTAGTCATCAGCTCACTTAGTACTGTCGACTCTAAAAAGCATCTTTCATTTCTTTTATATCAATTTGAATAGAGTTTCCGAAAGCATTTCAAAGAAAACCTTCAACTCGTTAAGGAATTGGTTTAACTAGATCTTGACAATAATCATTGATTTTCTATTTTGCCAGTATGTGTATAAAAAATGCTTGCTCTTTTAATAGTTCGGTTGTTTTAGCAAGACGCTTTTCAAAACCAATTTTATTGTCTAATTCTGTTGATCAAAGGTGGACTCACTTGGCATATTTTTTGATACTAGAATCTTAACCGAGAGAATAGAAGAAGATGGAAAATATTTTTGCTCAACAAAAAGCTCTTTTGAGGAACAAAATCTTCATAAAGCGCATTTATTTTTTTATAGTTAATTGTCCGACAACTTTGTTTGTTTGCAACAGCAATTGGATCATTCATTTTTCTGTCATTTTTTGTTGACTTTTGATAGCATCCTCAAGAATGTCCTCAGAATCTCTAACATTCAATGGAATTTCTTAAAAGTACCTAACTAGATGCAAATATAACTTTGAGACATTTGAAAATTGCTTGATTGAGTGTATAAGGATCTCGGATACCCTAAACCATGTTTTTAATTGTTGAGTTCTACACAAACAATGGTTTTGGTTCCACAGAAGCATAACATCCTTGTAAGACGATAATAGTGCAAGTTTTAAAATTAGATCAACATTCTTTTTCAGTTTGGCCTCAAGATCTAGAATGGTATCATGATAAATATCCTCTTTTTCACGCATTTTCCTTTTTAAAATTGAATGAGTCTTTTGTAATTCCTTATTTTTCCGTTTGTAATTTTGTGAACATCTAAATTTAAGTTTATTTCGTTTGTTTTGCGAGATTGGAAATGATATCTCGCATCACGAACTAATTGAGACGAAGTTGTTTATTATAAGTTTTGCACGTTCATCAGCCTTAAGAAATTCGTTGAGATAATTATTATCCTTGTTAATACCCTCCAAAATCCGAACCCTTTCCTTATACATGTCAATCTGACTAGTTAAAGGCGTGTTTTGTGTTTGGACTTGTTTAGCAAATATTCGTTGTTTTTTAGCTTTCTGATATGCATTTCTAGCAAGTTTTTCTACTACACATAGATCAGGAACATGTGTATCTTTGTCAACACTGCCACTATTAACATTTCCCTTGAATGAATCAAATTTAATATTGCTATTAATTTGATCATCACCAGTGGTACTATTAATAATTTTAGTATGAGTTGGATACATTGGTTCATTATTTTCATCGATGGATGAAGATTGTACCTCACTTATAAATACAGACTCATAGCTTGACCCATCATCAGAAGTATGATCAGATGGTTGAATTCTGGCCATTAAGCATATGTTTGCACTGAGTTCTTTAATTTCTTCCATCCTTAATGCATCAGCAAAGAGAAAATCATTCTGCTCATCAATAAGAATTACGCCAACTTCATCCTATTTTGCTAGCAACATTTGCTCCATGAAATACTTCAAGTCACGAACCCTTGGCTTTGGACAATTCCTAGCATAATGTGCTTTTCCACTGCAGTTGTAGCATTGAACAGTTGAAGTATTGCCTAAAGATGAAGTGCGTAGAGTCCTTTGAACATTTCTAGTCTCATTTTGAGCATTCATTCCCTCAACAACTTCTTCTTGAACATAAGCTCGTCTGTTATTCCTTCCAGTATTGCCAGAATTCCTGCTTTGAATATTCACTCTGTCTTCTTGAGTGATTGCTTGATTTCTGGTGTTGGATGAAGCACGAAGACGATTATTTGTTGGATTAGAGAAATTTTGAGTAATGGCTTTTGCAAGTAGTAACATCACAGAGACTAGAGGATCTTCAGAATTGTTGTGAACATCATCCTGCTGGTACTCATCATCATAATCAACCACAGACGTAGGATGTGTCACATAATAAGATGATGTTTGTCTAGATGATAACCCGTGTGTGCTACTAGAGCCAAAGGGTCATGAGATTTTTCTTACTTCTTTGCTCTTGATGTATTAACCAGTTTCTCAAATTGCTGGTAGATGTTGAAGATAAATAAAAAAAGGGATGACTCGAACGAATCCACTGTCAAATCATTTAGCAAGACGAAAAGTGTTTCCACATATTCAACCATTCCGGTTGCAAGTGTGTCTGAAAACTTTGTGTTATTGTGACAGTTGGAAAGTTCATGTTATTTTGTTCCAAAAAATCATTTCTTAGCTGAGCAAAAAACAGTTGTAGACAGAAAAACAAGTGCTTCCCTTAGTTCTACTCAACAAATTGATCAAAATTCGTTCGTTAAAACGCGTTCTCTAGTCATAACTTTGTTTTGTATAGGGTTCCCCTCGTTCAATCGTTTCAACTCGTTTCCACATATCCTTGGCCGAAAAGTGTAAGGCATCCACAGGATTGTAAATCTCATTAGGATAGAAAGTTTAGAGTCATTATTTCATGAGTTCCATTTCGCATCATAGAGCAAATAAGTCACCACCTTTAAGAATCCTTCTACAGTTTGCATAATAGTGGTATTGTCATGCTTCAGAACGAAAATTCTTAAACTCTTAAAGGGCCTTTATCAAGTGCTTTGAGAAGAGAACGCCACGTACGGGTTGTCTCTCTTCCGGTTTTTTAGATATCATCTGAATCTACTTGCCCATGGTATATAACTACCCCTTTCAAGCATTGGGAGGGCCTATTTTCCAGAACCGGCTATAGCAAGGGATTTGTGATAATGTTTTGGATGTCGACATGTCTTATGATTCAAAGATTGGATATTTGTAGAAAAAAATGAGTGATATTTGTGAGAATAGTATCAAATTCGGTAACAGTAGTCAAACTCGGACAACACTGTTCATGGATAACAAGTAGGCTGAAAACCAATGCACTTCTCGAACAGTACACTAACTCGGACAATACATAGTAACAAACTCGGTAATCTTCAAACTAAGCAAACTCGGAAACTTCTAAACTAATCAAACTCGGATATCTTACTTACTAACAACTGGGGAATCTAAATTTTGAAAATTTCAACATTATTGGAATATTAATAACCACAAATTGATGTGATGAAACCGAAATTTATGATCATAGATAATGCTAAAAGTCTACTGTAATCAAATTCGAATTAAAATCGAATTTGATTTTCACCACGAATTTTGTTATTTGTGAGGAAAAAATTTGTGTTTAACACTTCACATATGATATAAAACCGTGAAATGAGAATGAATGTATGTTAAGTCTTTTGAAAGCTTATTTCCGAGTTTCAACGTTATTGTAAAACCTTAATTTCACAAATTTCGATAGAACCTGAAATTGTGAATTCTATGAATAATTCAATCGATTACGCAGGTTCAACCGAGTTTTTGATACTTCAGGATCCTCGTTAATAGGCCCACGATTTCTGATAGAACCAAAAGATCGTATATATCTATTACAAGATTATCTTACCGAATAAACTATTACTATTAACTACTATAAAACTTCTTTAAAAATTACAAGAAAACACTTCCGAGAATGAACAAACTACTTCCACGAGAACTGCTGAATTTGCAAAACAACACTCGATAACGTCCAATAACTCGAATTTTCTGCCAAAACTAATCTCGAAAGCTCAAAATCTTCAACCGAATTCTTCGAACCTCATATTACACTTCTCGGTCGTGAAAAATTCTCACAAAACGAACACTCTAATTCTCTATTGGCGATTGATACCACTTGATAGGTCACATGAATCTTGAATCAATCATATCGAACATGAATGCATAGAGAGAATAGTAGAGAAGGACAAGTATTTGAAATTCAAATGCTATAAAATGGAGGGAAAATGGAAGAGTTTGTTACAAAATGCATCACCCTCTAATGAAGATTAGAGGGGTATTTATAGGTGAGGGAAGGAGGCTTCCCTTCCTTATTTTCCTAACTTGTCACATCTAGTCCCTAGACTTTGGTAATTATGCTATTTCATTCTTTTAGCATAATATATCTTATTACAAACTACTTTGACATTATCAAAAGAAACACTAATGACTTAAATAATACAAAATCACATAATCGACACTTTTAATGATCCTAACACAACTGGTGGCGGTCCCATAATTGTTTTGGGGGTCGCCTATATTTATGGGACCTCCATCAGAAGACGCCTTTTTTTGAGCTTTCACAAAATTTGTTTCTTTAGTTCTACTAGATGATGCTTCAAATGAATTAAATCCTAAACCCAATTATTCGTCAGAGGGTTTTTGATTACTTACCATTTCATTTAGACATTGTGTGCTCTTTTCAAATTTATTTAATCTAGTGACTTCCTCTTTGAGTTTTTCATTCTCAATTTTGAGCATATGACACTTTAGATATTCGAGATCAACTTCCTTGTTTTCTCGAGTGTAGACACTTTTTCTCTTAGAACACTAAGTTCTTTTTCTAAATTATTTATAGTGGCTTTTAATCTTTTGTTTTTAGTGATTATCTTTAAACTCGTTTTGCACATTTTATCATATTCATTATCTAGCACTAAGTCATCTATTGACGAGTTCTCATCACTAAAGTAGGAGGATGCAGAATATACCTCACTTGATGCTTGAGCTACTACACACGTTTCGTTATTCACTTTCTCATCATCTTCTTCACCGCTATCACTCCAAGAACCTTCGATAAATGCTCTTTGGTTCTTGTCTTTCGGTGGTTTTAGACATTCTCTAATAAGATGATTCGGGTCGCCGCATATAAAGCATTTTCTATCACTTTTACCATTTTTTTCGTCTCAGCTTCTCTGAAACATCTTTTTGTCGTTCCAAGGCTGTCTCACGAATCTACCTCGTCTCTTTAAGAACTTCTTGAAGTCTCTTACCGCCATGGCGTATTCTTCGTCTCACATTTCGACAAGTCAAGCCACTCTTCCATCACTAGTATTCTTTCTTAGCCTTTAAAGTAAGACGAATTCCTTTCAACTTTTGCTTTGACTACTTTCGAATCTTTCTTGATTATCATTTCTGGAGTGCGCGCTTTTGACGATTCTGTAAGTTAATCAAGAGATAGTTGATTTAGTCTTTTGACTCATCAATTGCCGTGACCTTTGCTCTCCATTGTAGGATGAAGAGCCACACACACACAAATTATCTAACATAGTTCTTGCTAAAATGGAACCTTCATCAAGAGCTTTTTAGACTAGTAATACAAACATCATAAATCTAGCAAAAGCACTATCTATAGATTCGTCTTCGGAAATGACGAATTGTTCATATTGTTGAACCAAAAGGTCGATCTTATTATCTTTGACTTGACTATTACTTTGGTGGGTGATTAACAATATTTTTTAAAATTCTTTTGCCGTGTTACACATGAAAATTCTTTTATATTCTTTTCTAGGAAAAGCATTATAAATACCCATTTTAGCTTTGTTATTTTTCGTAAGTTTCTTTTTAACATCATTACTTTTTTTCGAAAGGGATAACCTCATCTAATTTGGTTTCTGGAATTTGTTCAATAGGTTAAAATCACCGTTGGTAATAACATGCCAAAGATCTAGATCTTTTGATTTAACCTACGTCTCGAATCTATTTTTCCAATAAATAAAACTATCACTTTCAAAAAGTGGTGGTCTTTTGCATAGATTGCACTTCTAAGATATTTGGTTAGAAACATATAGTCGATCCAAGCTTTTAAAATACATTATATTTTAAAAAAGCTGTTAGTGACCTTGGCTCTTGTTACAATTAATGGAAACTAGAAGGGGGGGTGGGTTGATATAGTTTACAAATTCTAGTTTTCGTTTTAAAACTTTGCTTTCAAATTACTTAGATTCGAGTAGTATTTTAACCTATCAACAATATAAATCAACCAATTAAATATCTAAACCAAATAGTTAAATAACAAACACAACAATATACAAGAGATCTTGAGAAAATGAACAATCAAACCAAGACAATCAAGTTTATAGTGATTCTAGGGAGGCTACGAAGCTCTTTATCGCCCTACTCCACTCCCCGATATCCTACTCTGAGATTTTATCTATTCAACAAGCTCCTTTCAGAGCGAGAAAACTGTTTATACGTCGCTTATGTTATTTTCCGACACTAAGCTAAATGTCGAGTTCTAATCTTAGCAGAACAATCTACCACTTCACAATCTCGTACAACATGCACTAGCTCTACACTATCAGGATTTAACACAATATCCGAATCTCACAAATACACAAGATCATTAAATAAAGATTTGGTACTTAGAAGAAAAGAGGAGAGATCACTAACAATACTTCGTTTCTAGGCGAATACGAGTGTTCTTCTCTTGCACTTGAATGAGAGGGAAGAGATGAGAAGAAGAGACTCGATCACTTGAAACAAGATCAAGAGATGTTAGTGATCAAGATATTTAGTGAGAGAAAGAAGGTTTTTAGAGAGAGAAAGAAGTGTGAGAAAATTCGTGCAAAGAGGTCTCATTTTCTGCAAGGAATAGAGCAGTATTTATAGGCAGGAAAATCCAACGGTCACTAGCGGCGGTCCCAGATATATCTGGGGGCCGCCAGGCCTATAAGGGGGCCGCCAAGTAGACTACGCTCCCTTTTTTGTCTTTTTGTGGGGAATGTTGTATCTGGTATAGAAGCTTTCGTTTTGGGGAGAAAATTAGAATTTCAAATTTTAAGTTTTTAATAAAACTTTTCTTTTAAATAGAAAATATTTTGTATAATAAATTTTGTGAAATTCTTTTGTAAAAATGTAATGGATAAGAGAAAAATATTTTCTTGATCACTAATCATGCTTAATGATTTGTTTGTTCATACCTTAAGTGATTACTAATCTAGAAATGGAATTTTATGATTAATAATTTGTAAAAGTTTAATTTTATCGTAAACGCTTTTACATTTTGTTATTATCAAAATGTTGAGAGGTCGAAAAATATAAATAATGTTTTAGACATTATTTGTATTAACAGAATGAAAAGCAAAAAACATATGTGGTTGATAAGTTTGCAAAGAAAAAGAAAAAATCACGATATTGGGGCACATGTTGAAGAAATCAACCATAGTTTTACTACATTTGTGCACGGGTTTAACACCAATTTTGCAACTATGGCAAATGTTGTGGCTAATGCAATGACAAATGACGACATTCGCCAAAAAGCTGCTTCGAAGAAACCAAAAATCTTGCTTGATGAGCTCATGAAGCTTAACATTCCGAGTGGTGACGTACTTGAAGTAGCCGATATATTTTCCGCAAACCAAGAGAAGATTGATATATTTTTGAATCTTCATCAATAATTACGAGTTCCTTACGTGCATAAGCTAATGGGTCTTTCTTCAAGTTATTAGCTATATTCCAAGTATGTAAAATCTTTTGTTTCGGAGGATGGGGCATTCTTTATTTGGCTAGATAAAATGTTGACATGGTTGCACTATTGTGAAAGTCTTTTGTGTTTTGGAAATGCCCATCCTCAGTGGTTTTATTTAGTAAGATGTACATAGTGAAGTCTTTTGTGTTTTGGAAAATACTCATTATGAAGTATTTGTATTGGCATGAGTTTGTTCTTGAAAAATATCCATTAACTAATGAACTGCTATTTGTCTAAATTCAAGCCCTTATATGGCATAGGTTTGTTATTTTCCTTGTAATTTTCATAATGTTTATTGATTTTGTTGTTTAATAAATGTTAACTAGACAGTTGGTTCTCTTTTATGTTTCGTATGAAATATTACTTCATTCTTATATCCAGCTATAATAAACCAAACATGAGTTTTGATAGTGATACCTGTTCCCCCTTAGATTAAACCAAACAACAATTTTAAAGTAATCAAATCCATTTCTATTCCACCTTATACCTATACCTATACCCATAGTGATTCATGAAAACAAACCAAACGGACCCTAAATATTTGTAGATTTTTTACTAGTAAAAGTTGCTATCACCGTTTTTAAATAATTGTCCATTTTTTATTTTTGAAGTCTTTCATTTTCAACTTTAACCTTAAATATTTTTGTTTGTGTTATATAATCCTTGATACAAAATATATGAACGGATTAAGTTTTAGATGTATCTTCATTATTATAATTTTCATCAAGTATATAACACAAACAAAAATATTTTAAGTTATAGTTGAAAAAAAGATTTAAAAAATTTAAATTGAACAATTATTTTAAGACAAAAGTAGTAAATCATAGATGCTCGGCCTTTGTGCATTAATTTTGTATCTTTATGCCTATAGTTTAAAACGCACAACTAGAAGTTTGTAATTTGAAATTCATTAGTTCTCACTTATCACTTCGCAGCTGCTTATTCATTACTAGTTTTAGATCTCGTCTACGGTCGGGGCTTTTAATTCGATTTATGTTTGATTTAGTTCTTCATAACTTTGATATAACATTTGTCTCATAATTGCATCACCATGAAAAACTTGAATGTATAATACTCCAAAGCAACGTCAAGTGAGCCAAGTATTAATATAACACCTGAGAAAAAAACAAGCTTAAATCGTCAACATAAAGTTGTGAGTGTTCAAAGGTTAGTTTAAATCTAGTATGTAGAGGGTCAATAATGTATTTGTGCCACTGTGTCATCACAAGTACCAATGTAAAACTCCCAAAGATTTATAAAGAATGCACGACACATTTATGCACCAAAATATCAATCTTATCAAAAAGATTTATAAAGAATGCATGAGTCGAATATTAAATGTCACAAAAAAGTAACCCATCTTTCCCAAAGATTTATAAATAATGACATGACCAATTTAATGTCACAAAAAGACCAATCATATCTCAAAGAACTTATCAAAGAAAGTGCATCACCAATTTATGCACCAAAAGTACCAAACTTATTCCAAAGATTTGATAAAGTATGCCTGACTATTTTAAATCCGTAAAATAGTCACAAAATAAGAATATATTTTTCAAATCCAAGATTAGGTAAAGTTTGCCCCTCCAAGACACCCAGGGCATTTCAGAAATAATATGTATAGAGTTAGGACGCAGTAAGACTTCCCCGTGATAACCAACACATGCAGATATCACAAAGAATGTAATTACAATCGCTCTAAGCTCATGAACACGAAGCTTGACTTATATCTGCATATAATATCGGCAGATCTGCCCATCCGAAGTTGAAACCCCAACAATCCCCAAAAACCAAACCAGAGCCTGTTAATACCGAACGTTCGTGGGTTCCCGGTGATAGCTAGTCACTCCGACGGGGATGTGTATCCAAATCATCTATCTATAACACTCGCGCTATCCAAACCAGAATTAACAGTTCATATAAGTGGGCTCCGATGGGTGTATCGCTACGTAGGCACACACAGAAATCAATATAAATTAACCTACTTGTCGTCCAATTTATAAAACAAAAGTTTATTTTCACCCCAAAGACTTGTAAATCAATATTATTGTCTTATCTGCCTTCTAATAAAACGAATCCATAGCAACTTATGTTAATCCATAATCGCAGGAAGATATATAAATAGTTTAATAACAAAGTCAAGTAAATATGAGTTCGGAAACATGCATGTAAAACAGCTAAGTATCGACCAATGTATTTGAGTTTGCAAAACAATTTTGTCAACAAGCATGTTTCTCACCCCAACAGTTATAAAGTGTATGAAAACAGTAAAAACACGTGGCTATAAACTCACATTGATGTGTAGAGCGATTTACAGAACTCACATATAAAGGCGGCAGCACAAACTAAAACCGAAACGGCGTGCGATCAGAAGATGCACTTAAACTTAACGCTAAATCCCACTAGGCAATAGGGAATAATGTATTTGGGTCTCCCATGAATGGTTAACTCAACGCGACATCGATTGACTAAATCTTTAGATTTTCAAGGGTAATATTTGGTGTTGGATTAAATAAATAAATTGAAAAGTGAACGCAAAGTATGTAATATATTCTGTATAAATTACATATAAAAATAAACCCTTATATAACTCATACCGTGAATTATAATAACAAAAGACAAACAATTCCAAAGATTAATGTTAAGGTATAATTACTTTTACAGGGATATTATCAAGAGGAGACAACGTGAGAAAATAATTGAAACAAAATATTTTGACACCAATTTAATTAATAAAAAGTCATTGCATAAAAGTAGACACACATCTTAAAGTTACAGTTTAAACAAACGATGTTTGTAAAGCTTTTACAACAATTATGAAGTCATCTTCTAGCTGACATTTATTAAATATAAAATAATATTTAAAAAATTTATATTTCGTTTCCTCGATGGGTCGTGTCTAAAATAGTTATCTCGTTGTAAAAGTATAGTTTTCGCTCGTTTATCCGGTTATTGTTTAATACAAATTAATATATCTTCAAAATATAACTTAGTCCCTTTTATCGGTTTCTAAAATAATAGAGGCTTTAGTAAAACATTACTAAATATAAAAATTTATATAAATTTCGTCATGACCTTCCCGGTTATATAACATTTCCCATATTTATAAAACCTAATATTTTTCCACTTTTTTACAAACCGCGTGTTGCAAAATATCTACGTGTTTTAAATATATATATTTATAACTAAACAAAGTAATAAATATCATATTTATTTAACCATTAACCACTATTTTAGTTTCGATTTAGGATTTATAATTCTCGTTAAAATTTTATATTTATAAAATTTTAGAATATATTTATTGTTAATTTATATTAACCCAACAACACCCTTACGGTAAATCTGCTCACCCAAACGCCCCCTTATGGGTTATCTGCTCACACAAACGCCCCTTATTCGGTAATCTGCTAACACAAACGCCCCTTATTCGGTAATCTGCTAACCCAAACGCCCCTTTTGGCAGTTAACCTTACAACCAAACACACCCTATCCTGTTTCCCTTAACCCAAACACATCCCTATGTTGTTTCTATATCCACCAAACGCACTCTAATGTGTTTTATACAAAACCAAACGGGCCGGCTGATGCAAACCAAACGCACCCTAGGTGCGGTGAATAGTAAACCGACGCACCCTTGTGGTGTATGAGACACCCGAACGCACCCTCGATGCATATATGAAAATCAAACTCAAACCACCACGAGCCGGCACCACCACGGTACGACTGTGGCGGCAGTATTTTCGACCAAACACCACCTTGTGGTGGTGGTCTCGGTGATAAACTACAACCTACGGGCACCCCTTTTTGGGCGGCTGCCACCCAAACCTAACGCACCCTCGTGGTGGCTGAGGTAGTGCTGGATGTGGTGTGGTGGTGAGATGGCAGCGGCGGCGGCGCAAGATGGGGGGAATGGTGGTAACGGGGTTGCGGCTGCCGGAGAGGGGGAGGGGCGGCGCGGCGCGTGGAGGCGCGTGACATGGGGGATCGGGTAGATCGAGTGACGAGGAACCTTTTTGGATTCAGCCAGAAAAGTTTTCCGGCGACGACGGCGTAGTGATCGGCGGCGGCGGCCAGCGGTGAGGCGGTGGCTGGCGGCCGGAAAATATGGGAGAGGGAGAGAGAGAGAGAGATATATGTTTGTGTGTGTTTTCACTTTTCGAAAATGATTTAAAAGTATATAAATTTTATATATATAATAAACTTTTAAAACAAAGTGGCAAGGACACAATAGTTTAGGGGTCCTAATGTAAATATAAATTGTAGTTTTTGTTAACTATCGGTTCGGGACTCGTTTGAACTAGTTAACGGTCGATTCAAGGCACGAAACTTGCGCCATTGTTTTCCAAATCATTTTTCCGATAAAAATGAGTATTTACACGACTTTATTTCATAATTGTTTTATAACATTTATTTAAAACTTTTATTATCTATTTGTATATTTCCGATAAACTTTGTCCGTAAAATAATCTTTTACTCGAATATTTGCGTCTTCAACAAACGTTTTTGAATAAAATCCTTAATATTTTATTAAATATTTTTATTTAATAAAATGCGATAATTAATTATAATTTAATTATTTTTCGTGTCGGCACGCGTTGTGTGCATTGTTCAAAATTTTTGCGTGGGTATTTTAGTCGCTTTCTGTTTGTTTTCGGGTCTCGGTCAAAACTAAAAAGTTGTCAGGAATGTCGTTTTATATCAAATTGCTTTAGAGTCCGAATTGTGAAAATGTGATTTAGTGGCTCGTTTCTGATAAATCAACTTAGGAATAACATATATCTCTTTTAAACATGTTCAGAAAAATTACTGGTTATGCGGTAATCGCTTTTATGTGACAATAAAAGACCAAAAGTCAAAGAGCCAAATCGAACCTGAAAAGTCAAAGGTTAAAATAGTCATTTAAAATTTCCAAAAATTGCCGGATGTTACAGTACCTACCCCTTAAAGAAATTTCATCCCGAGATTAAAAATTTGTGTTAACCGTTTATGTGACCAAGAAAAGATTTAAGATTTAATAAATCAGTTCTAAACAAGACGCTGATAACGTTATTCAGCAAAATTTGGTGTTTCGACACTTCTCCATATACCAAAAATTTTGGTTAAATATGACCAAGATATTTAATCCATCAAAATGGGTATCTAAAAAAAATCATTACAGATCTTATGATTGATAACCGCGTTATAAAGAAAGTCTCTTAATAGTGAAAGCATCGAAGGAGAAAGTGTAGTCGCGTGAGTATGTTTGTAGACAGTTTTGAATGTTCCAGGACGAAGTCTCGTTTCTGATATCTGTAACGTTCGATGATTAATAACGGACGAGGCTAATTGAAGTAAGTATCCAACTTACTTAGGCAGTACTAGGATGTATCGCGACCTAAGTCTTCGTACTAGTGGCCCGTAATGAATAGTCCGACTATCTCTTTCGTCGATAGGTGTTTATCTGGTTTAAGGGGGGTTGCATTACCTATTGGATAAAGTTGTACCAGCTGGGACCGCTCCACGACCCAACAGCAGCGACCATAACGTCAATAATTATAACAAATGGTGATGAGATGTAGAGAGTGAGAACATTTCGAGAAACAGTATCCCCAGAATAAAGTTTAACAATTGGGAGAAGCTCGCGGGAGAGCTTATACGATAGACGGCGAAATATGGTATTCAGTCGTTAGTTCGAAGATGAATCAACTCCATTAGCTCAAGTGTGTAACAAGTCTGTTAGTTCCACGAACAGTTCGTGATCGCGAGGATTAGCAACGGCAAAAGTAATAACTTAAGAATGAGATCATGTAGTTCCAAGCGAGGCCTTAAGATTTCTGCGGAGTGGTAAGACACGATTGTGTTTCTAAACCTTTCTAACGGATTCCGGTGATTATCGGGTTCGAGTTCATACTCGTGTCATATTGGATACCATTAAGCCCACTCATTTATAATTCATTACTTACATAAAGGAGCGTCCTAATTTATGTAAGTAAGAAATGATAAACTTATGGTTCGGGGATTTACAATTTCTTTATTTAACTGAAGAGGCGTCCCAATCCTTTCAAATAAATAAATTATAAATCATCCTACTTAATAATTCCCGATGCAATACGCGTACTCACATAACTTTCAAGGTGATGGATGACATGACAATGCATGTGCTCTAATGAGTATGGGACGAGGGTTCAAAACTCGTCTTCGGAGACTGGGAGTAAAAACTACCAGGCGAGATCGACATAGAGTTCAAGATAGTCAATGAGTACTCGATTAGAGTAAAATACGATAAAGGTCCTTATGAACGAGTCAACATAGCAATTATCACATCAATCTTCCTATTACAAGTCCCGCCCATACAGGACTTGTAATACTTAGATTCATGCATAATCCCATGTAAACAGAACTGTGATGGGTCTTGTTAACATAGCAATTATCATATCAATCCTCATATTACAAGTCATGCCCATACAAGACTTGTAATACTTAGATTCATAATTAATTCCATGTAAACAAAAATTATGACGGTCTCCGTGTAATATGATATTGTATACAATTATGAATAAAAAATATTCTTAGAGACCATTGTTTAACTTACAATGTCTGAGAACGAAGTGAGACCATTGTGCAACTCACAATGTCTGAGGTATAAATGAGACCATTGTGCAACTCAGAATGTCTTAAGAATTGTTCTAGTATTTATATAATTAACTCTTATATAAATAAACGTACGGTATACGTAAAAGGAATGCAAGCATATATATATTATATATATGTATGTCACGTAAGCACTTAATGCAGCACGTAATGTAAGCACATAAGCAAGTAGTGTGTATGCACTTTGAAAATGTTTGATGTGATGCAATGTTTGTGAAAACGGTTATAGTCTAGGGTAAAATATGCAACCTAGTTCTCTATAACCAGTGCTCTGATACCAATCTGTAACACCCCCAAAATTCGTGTCGCAGCGGAATGATGTGTCCGGGGGCGTCACTTCATAATACACAGCACAAGATACATGAGAACGACCTCTAGGTGTCGTTTGAAAAATAGCCTTGTTGATTTAATCAAAATCTGAATTTGATATAACATTTGTCCCATAATTGCATCACCATGAAAAACTTGAATGTATAGACTCCAATGCACTTCAAGTAAGCCAAGTATCTATATCACCTGAGAAAAACATGCTTAAAACGGTCAACATAAAGTTGGTGAGTTCATAGGTTAGTTTAAATATGAATGTAAGTTTCAAATGAATGTATTTGTCCACTGTGTCATCACAGTACCATGTAAAAATCCCAAAGATTTATAAAGAATGCACGACACATTTTATGTCACCAAAAGTACCAATCTTATCCCAAAGATTTATAAAGAATGCATGATCAATTTAATGTCACCAAAAGTACCAATCTTATCCCAAAGATTTATAAAGAATGCATGACCAATTTAATGTCACCAAAAGTACCAATCTTATCCCAAAGATTTATAAAGAATGCATGACCAATTTAATGTCACCAAAAGTACCAATCTTATCCCAAAGATTTATAAAGTATGCCTGACTATTTCAATCCTTAAATAGTCACAAAATATATGAATATATGTTCAAATCCAAGATTTGTAATGTGTCCCCTCCAAGAACACCCGGGCATTTCTGAAAATAATATGTATAAGGTAGGACCGCAAGACTTTCCCCGTGATAACGCAACACATGCAGATATCACAAAAATGTAATTACTGTTGCTCTAAGCTCATGACACTGAAGCTCGACTTATATTCTGCTATATAAATATCGCAGTTCTGCCCAATCCGATGTTGTAACCCGCAACATCCCAAAACCGACCTGCTATAACGTTCGTTCCCGGTGATAGCTAGTCACCCGAACGGGGATGTCAATCCCAAATAGATCTATCTTATAACACTCGCGCTTCCAAACCAGGAATTAACAGTTCATGATAAGTGGGCTCCGATGGGTTATCGCTACTTAGGCACACACGTAATCAATATAAAATATCCACTTGCGTCCAATTTGTAAAACAAAGTATGTTTTCACCCCAAAACTTGTAAATCAATATAATTGTCTTACCCTCCGAGTAATAAACAGTTCATGCAACTTATGCTAATCCATAATCGCGAGATATGTAAATGAGTTTATAACAAATCATGTAAATATGAGTTTGTAAACATTCATGTAAACACGTATGTAATCGACCATGTAATTGAGTTTGCAAACAATTTTGCAACAAGCATGTTCTCACCCCAAAAGTTATAAAGTGTATGAAAACAAGTAAAATAGGGGGCTATAAACTCACATTGATGTTGTAGAGCGATTTGCAGAACTGCACATATTAAGCGCAGCACAACCGGAAAACCGGAACGGCTCGATCAAGAAGATGCAGCTTAACTTAACGGCTAAATCCCACTAGCCTAGGATAATGTATTTGGGTCTCCCGATGAATGGTTACGTCAACGCGACACGTTGATAAAGATTTAGATTTCCAAGTGGTAATAGTTTGGTGGTTGGTTAAATAAAATAAATTGAAAAGTGAACGCAAAGTATGTAATATATTCTGTATATATTACATATGAAAAATAAACCCTTATATAACTCATACCGTGAATTATATAACAAAGACAAACAATCCAAAGATTAATGTGAAGTATATAATACTTTACAGGTATTATATAAGGAACGTGAGAAAATAATTGAAACAAAATATTTTGACACCAATTTAATTAATAAAAAGTCATTGCATAAAAGTAGACACACGTCTTAAAGTTACAGTTTAAACAAACGATGTTTGTAAAGCTTTTACAACAATTATGATGTTATCTTCTAGCTGACATTTATAAAATATAAAATAATATTTTAAAATTTTATATTTCGTTTCCTCGACGGGTCGTGTCTAAAATAGTTATCTCGTTGTAAAAGTATAGTTTTTGCTCGTTTATCCGGTTATAGTATAATACAAATTAATATATCTTTAAAATATAACTTATTCCCTTTTATCGGTTTCTAAAATAATAGAGGCTTTAGTAAAACATTACTAAATATAAAAATTTATATAAATTTCGTCATGACCTTTCCGGTTATATAACGTTTCCCATATTTATTAAACCTAATGTTTTCCACTTTTTAACAAACCGCGTGTTGCAAAATATCTACGTGTTTTAAATATATATATTTATAACTAAACAAAGTAATAAATATCATATTTATGTAATCATTAACCACCATTTTAGTTTCGATTTATGATTTATAATTCTCGTTAAAATTTTATATTTATAAAATTTTAGAATATATTTATTGTTAATTTATATTAACCCAAACACACCCTTACGGTAAATCTGCTCACCCAAACGCCCCCTTATGGGTAATCTGCTCACCCAAACGCCCCTTATTCAGTAATCTGCTAACCCAAACGCCCCTTATTCGGTAATCTGCTAACCCAAACGCCCCTTTTGGCAGTTAACCTTACAACCAAACACACCCTATCCTGTTTCCCTTAACCCAAACACATCCCTATGTTGTTTCTATATCCACCAAACGCACCCTAATGTGTTTTATACAAAACCAAACGCACCCTCTTTTGCATAAACCCTGAGCCAAACGCACCCTCTTTCGATTTATAACCAGAAACAAACACACCCCTTGCTTTGTCATTAAACCAATCGCACCCTTGTGCGAGTATGGAAACCAAACGCACCCTTGTTGGGCTGCCACAGCCAAACGCACCCTAATCGGGTGGCTGACCCGATACCGGACGCACCCTTGTGGTGCCGAAATCAAACCAACGCACCCTAGGTGCATAAATAAACCAAACGGACCCGCTGATGCAAACCAAACGCACCCTAGGTGCGGTGAATAGTAAACCGACGCACCCTTGTGGTGTATGAGACACCCGAACGCACCCTCGGTGCATATATGAAAATCAAACTCAAACCACCACGAGCCGGCACCACCACGGTGCGGCTGTGGCGGCAACATTTCCGACCAAACACCACCTTATGGTGGTGGTCTCGGTGATAAACTACAACCGACGAGCACCCCTTTTTGGGCGGCTGCCACCCAAACCCAACGCACCCTCGTGGTGGCTGAGGTGGTGCTGGCTGTTGTGTGGTGGTGAGATGGCAGCGGCAACGGCGCAAGATGGGGGGCGGGGGATGGTGGTGAAGGGGCTGCGGCTGCCGGAGAAAGGGAGGGGCGGCGCGGCGCGTGAAGGCGCGTGACATGGAGGATCGGGTAGATCGGGTGACGCGGAACCTTTTTGGATTCGGCCAGAAAAGTTTTCCAGCGGCGGCGGCGTGGTGGCAGGCGGCGACGGTAGCCGGTGGGGCGGTGGCCGACGGCCGACGGCCGAAAAATATGGGAGAGGGAGAGAGAGATATATGTTTGTGTGTGTTTTCACTTTTCTAAAATGATTTAAAAGTATATAAATTATATATATATAATAAACTTTTAAAACAAAGTGGCAAGGACACAATAGTTTAGGGGTCCTAATGTAAATATAAATTGTAGTTTTTGTTAACTATCGGTTCGGGACTCGTTTGAACTAGTTAACGGTCGATTCAAGGAACGAAACTTGCGCCATTGTTTTCCAAATTATTTTTCCGATAAAAATAAGTATTTACACGACTTTATTTCATAATTGTTTTATAACATTTATTTAAAACGTTTATTAATAATTTGTATATTTCCGATAAACTTTGTCCGTAAAATAATATTTTACTCGAATATTTGCGTTTTCAACAAACGTTTTTGAATAAAATCCTTAATATTTTATTAAATATTTTTATTTAATAAAATGCGATAATTAAATATAATTTAATTATTTTTCGTGTCGGCACGCGTTGTGTGCGTTGTTCAAAATTTTTGCGTGGGTATTTTAGTCGCTTTCTGTTTGTTTTCGGGTCTCGGTCAAAACTAAAAAGTTGTCAGGAATGTCGTTTTACATCAAATTGCTTTAGAGTCCGAATCGTGAAAATGTGATTTAGTGGCTCGTTTTTGATAAATCAACTTAGGAATAACATATATCTCTTTTAAACATGTTCAGAAAAATTACTAGTTACGCGGTAATCGCTTTTATGTGACAATAAAAGACCAAAATTCAAAGAGTCAAATCGAACCTGAAAAGTCAAAGGTTAAAATAGTCATTCAAAATTTCCAAAAATTGCCGGATGTTGCATCATAGATGCTCGGCCTTTGTGCATTAATTTTGAATCTTTATGCCAATAGTTTAAAACGCACAACTCATAGGTTCTCACTTCTCACTTCTCACTTCTCACTTCGCTGCTGCTTATTCATTACTAGTTTTAGATCTCGTCTACGGTCGGGGCTTTTAATTCGATTTATGTTTGATTTAGTTCTTCATAACAGACTTTGATATTGGTTTTGCGGATGGGTTGAATAAATCAGTTATGAGTAGTTATCGGTACTTCAATATACAACTTTAATTGTTTATCTATGAACAAAACTTATATAAATAAAACATAATAGTTGATGTGTGCGATACGTGCAAGTTTTAAAATTTATAGTCATTATTACCAGTTCCATAAGCAACACATACGAGCAAGTATCCTCGTCTGCATATAGCAAAATTGGGGAATTCGAGTCATCCCAAGGGATTTGGTTATAACTTGTAGGATATATATCTAACTCACACAAACAATATAAGAAACTAATCTAAAGAGTGAAAGTCGTTGGGAGCATTTTAGTAAGAGAAGAAAAATAAGAGAGTGTAAATTATGAGAATGACCAACACCCTCTTTTTGGTAGGAGAGGGTAGCCACTCGCCACAAGTGAGTGGTAATATTTCGGGCCTACATGTTTTACAACCGTTTGATATTAAAAAAAAACTTTTTTTAAAAAAAAAACCATATTTTTTACCTATAAATACCCACTACTTCTTCCATTTTTAAACACAACTATTCTATTTATTTATACACACTTCTCACATTCTACATTTTAATCAAAATGAATTCGTATACATTTATGGGCCTAGATGATGTAGAAGAAGGAGAAGAAATTAGTAGCCGCAAGAAGACTTTTAATTACGTTTACGTTTTTATTAATTTTGTACGTTTACGTTAACGTTTTTAATTTAGGTATGAAAGTAAATTAAATAAAAAAAATGATGTGTAAGGTGAGTTTGGTATGAAAGGTGAGTGTTAAAACGGTTGAAAGGTGAGTGGTAAAGTTGGAGAGAGAAAGCTGACGTGACGCTGAAGTGGATGGTGAGTTTGGTGCTTGGTATGTGTTTAATTACACATACCATTTTCCATTTAAAACGAGCTTAAAAGAATAAAAACATACCAAAAATACATTGTATTTGTATGTTTGCATTTGTATTGTGCAGGGAACGGATATCTCACAAAAAGACGAAAAACCAAGCAAAAATCGACAAAACAGGGCACGGGATGGAAAAGTGTGTGAAGGCGAAGCCCAAATCAAAGTCAAGTCAACTCCGAGAAGAAAAAGCAAAGAAAAATATAACTTGAGGGGTCAAAATTGCCAAACCCCTAAGTTATATTATTAAGGAAGCAAAGGCAGGGGCTGATTGTGCCAATTTGAGAAACCTCATTTATAAAAGATAGAAAGGGGAAAAGGGAATGAATAGAAGAAAGATGTGGAGGGGCCTTTCTTGTACAAAATCCAAACATTCCCTTAATCATCTTCAACCCCTCTCTGTCACAGCCCAACTTGTATAACCTTTCTCCCGCCAATACCAAAACCAGCCAGCACCCTGTTTTGCTCCCATACTTCTACCCTGCAACACTCCATCATCCACCCTACTAACCCCCCAGCTTTAAAAAGTCCATGTTGGCAATCCCTCTCCATTCCCAAAGTACTTCGATGGCTGAGATTGTCTCCAAAGAAGCTCAAAAGAAATCAAAGGCTGGGATTTGCTCTAGATTCTCCTCACACAACTAGCACACTTGGTTTTATCTCTCCAAAGAAGCACAAGATGCAAGTCCAATACTTCGGCTATATATAGAGCTTCTTGTAAGCCTTTGAGGCATATATAATATAATCAATCTTAGAATCTAGTTTTTAGTTTTTAATTTAACTTAACTTATTTTCAGTTATTACTTTCAGCTTGTAACATTTCCAAGTTTTAATGCAAATTTAAGTTTTTAAGTCAATTTATAATCCCAAGTGTTAAGTTTCTGAATTGAGTTGTTTTATGTTCAAAAGCTCTCAATATTGCTTGATTACAAACTGTTTTAACTAAGTGAGCTTAAAAAGTTAAATAGTTAAGAGAATATCACACCAGTCACTCTCAAAATTACCTCAGCTTATGTTATGGATGATAAGCCAGTTCTGGATGGGCTTATGGACTCTCACTAGCTTGCTTTATGCAAGCTAGAGCTTGTAGATTCATTGTTTGACCCTGTTTAGAGCAAGGGTTTTGTAAGTCTATCTCTCTTTTTCTTATTATTCTTACTTTCAGCAGAACTGCTTGTTTTAAGTTTATACTGCTAGACTAATTCATGCTTATTTGAGTGCTTATTATGGATTGAAAATTGCTTATAAGTGTTTTACTTTGTTATTTGATAATCTGTTTTTAATAATTTTGAACTAAAAATGATTTTTGGAAATGTTAAATGCTGTTTTAAACGAGCAGTACTAACTCCAAGTTAGTACTGCTAGTTCATTTTTAGGACAGTACTAACTTCACACTAGCAGTACTAACTCTAAGTTAATACTGGTAGTTCACTTTTTGGAACAGCACTAACTTAACACTACCAGTACTAACTCCAAGTTAGTACTGTTAGTCTTAACTGTTAGTACTGGTTGTTCAACTTAGCTTATCAGCTTATTATTTCAGCTTGTTTAAGATTTCTTTAGGATTTTAGTATGATTAAGCTAATTTTAGTGTATGTTTTCAGTAGAAACTTATTTGTCTTTTCAAAATAATTTTAAGAGTTAATCAGTTTTAGTTTTTTAGCTTAGTTATCATTATAGTCCATTCTGGTTGCTTATTCTTATGCTTAAGTGCTTATTTTGGGTAGTTAACCTTCTGTTTTAGCTTATTTGCTATTTCTTGTTTAATTGTGTTTAGTTAAGGCTAACAGTACTAACTTTAGCCTAGCAGTACTAACTCCAAGTTAGTACTGGTAGTTAATACTGGTAGTACTGTTGTTAGTACTGTTGTGTTTCTCTTGTTTAATTTAGCTTAATTGCATGCTTAATTTGCTCATTTAGATTTAGATTAGCTTGTTTGTCTGTCTTAAGCTAATTAGAGCTTATTTGTGCCTTAGTGTAAAAGTTTTTGGTGTTTTGCCTTTGCTAGCTTTAATTCAATTCCCAGCTTATGTTCTTTGTTTGAATTTTATGTGCATTTACTTTCAGTTTTAAATTCCCAATCATTCCTTGTTACATTCAAACACCAATCATCAATCGTTCTTCGATAATCCATTTCTAGCCTCGTTGGGACATAACGACCCGGGAACACTCTATACTGCTTCCGGTTTATCGTGATCTGCGTAATTCTGATCCTTTGTTTTGTGTAATTTCTATTTTATATTTATTATTTTGATACATAAAAGAGGGGTTGGTTTGCGATGGTCAAGGGTGGACTGCTAAAACCATTTTTATTTATTATTTCAGTGAATATTTTAAATGTTAAAAATGTTGATCTATGTTTTTTGAATAATTAAAATTTTTAACCCAATTTTTTTTTTTTCATCCCCAAATATATACTATAGCAAAATTGTTTATAGGAATAATTATATCATTCATAATATTTTGAAATTCTGATGGAGCATTTTTTAATCCAAATGGCATAACATTCCATTCATAATGCCCAAAAGGCACATTAAAACCTGTTTTATATCTATCCTTTTCCTTAATCTGTATTTGCCAAAATCCTGATTCATATCGAATTTTGAAAAGATCTTTGAGTCATATAATCTTTTTAATAAATCTCTTTTATTAGGTATAGGATATCTAATCCATTCTAATACCTTATTTAAAGGTTTATAATTTATAACTAATCGTGGTGCTCCTCTTTCTAATTCGGCTTGATTCATAACGTAAAAAGCTGAACATGACCATGGAGACTTAGAGGGTTTTATTAATTTTTTATCTAATAAATCTTGTATTTCTTTTTTACAATGTGATTCTAATTCTTGAGACATATGTATAGATCTTGATCTTGTAGGGATATCTTTTTCATTAAATTCTTTAATATAAGGTAATTCTACTATATGTTGTTTTCTTTTCCAAAAAGCATTAGGTATTGTTGCACATACATTATTTTTAAATTTTTCTTCTATCTTAATAATTTTATTTTTTATTGTTTCTTGTTGTAATTGTTTTATTATTCTTATGTCACTTATTTCGTTTATCAAAAATTTTATATGCTTTTCTTTGTTATGTATCATATTTACTTCTTTCGTTACCATTGGTGTAGTGAAATCGAATGTTAATTCTTTATTTAATATTTTAGTAAAAATGCCTTTTTCATTAACAGAAAAGGGATATATCTGTGTTACAAAAGGTTGTCCTAATATAATCTGAGAACTTAAATTCTTAACTAATATTAACTGAGTTTTAAAGCAAACATTATTTTTACAAATATGGACTTTAGATAACTTATAACTTATATTTAATCTAGATCCATTTGGACCAGATAATCTTTGAGATGATTTTTCATAATATTTGGTGGGTATTATCCCTTCTTGAATACAGTTTAAATCTGCTCCTGAATCTATTAATGCTATTAATGATAATTTAAATTTTTCATTGATTAACTAAATTACTCCTAGTATACCATTCTTTGAAAATTTATCGTTTGTATTTCATTTTACTACAATGTATCTTTATAATTTCTGAAGTATTCATTAATTTCTTTTTTCTTTAATTGTTAATCTTTCCAAGTTTTTACTTGCTGTTTTAATATTGTTATTTCTGCTTTTATATTTTTTAATTCTTCTTGTAATTCTGAAATTGTTATTGGTTTTGTTTCTTTATTAAATCGTTTACATATTTCATCAAAATTATATATTCTTTAATTTTGTTCTTTTATTCTGTCTTTAGGTTTTGGTCTTCCTAATTGTTCTTTTAATCTATCTAAATATATTTTTCTTAATTCTATATCTTCAACTTTTCCTATTAAATATGATAATCTTTTTATTTCATCATCTTCTTGAATAACGTTTATCTCTTTGTTATCACAAGTGCAATTTCCTATACATGCACATTCTTCTGATTCATTACTACTAGTAGATTCATTTTCTACAATATTTAAATCATTTTCTTCAAAATCTGATATACTAGAATCACTAGATTCTTCATTAATCATAATTTTCATTATTTGATTTTTAAGTTCATCTGATATTTTTAATTCATTAATTTTCTTTTTAGTATAACAATTGTTTGAAGTATGTCCTTGTTTTCCACACTTATAACATGTTATTGTATCTTTAAACTTTTTATACTTTTTATCTCTATTAAAAGATGTTTTCTTTTTGTATTTATTATATCCTTTCTTGTAATTATTATATTTTTTACTTGATTTTCTATATCTTTTAATATAATTATTTTCTCTTGGTACCTTTCTATAATTTTTTGAAGGTACTTTTATTGTTTCATAACCATATTGTTCACAAAATATTCCTAATTCTTTTTTGTTATTTATTCCTTCTTTTTTAATCTTGTCTTTTAATTTTAAATCAGAACAAATTGCTAATCCTACCTGTTTAGTGAAATTAATAATTTCTCCGTATGTTATTTCTCTATATGGGATCATATTATTATATATACTAGCTAATTTATTTCTTACTTTTTCTGCAAATAATCTAGGTAATCCTGCTATAAATCTTTCTTTCCAATATGCTTCTCTACAATCAGGTCTAGTCATTACTTTAGTTAAAAATACGTCTGTATACCATCTAAAATCTGATAGCTTTCTACATGTTAGATTTAATAATATTACTGAATTTCTTTCTTGAAATGCTGTTGGATCTCCAACGAAGTTCTTAAGTATAGCAAATATTAAAGTATTTGTCATATCTTCAATTTGTGTTTCAGTTTGTATATTATTTTCAGTTTTAATTATAGTCTTTTTAGCATTTAATATCGTCCATTTTTCTGCTTCTGTAAGATAACTATCCCACCAGCCTTTTAGAGTACCAGTGAATCCTGCAACTAAATGTTGAACTATTTGTAATTCGTTATTTTTATGAACTTTGTAAGCATTAGCTGCCATTGTCATTTCTTGTAATAAATTTGTTATTTGATGTTCTGTCTGGCCATCTATATTCCATTCATATATTTCATTACCACTATAATGAGCTTGTGATAATGTGTTTCTTTCTTCAAATCCCATATCAGGAAGTGAGGGTCCGATTGATAATAATTTCTTGCTTCTGCTGTAGGAGTGTAGGTATTATATTTTATTTTATTTATTTCTAATTTATCATTAAACTGGTTTTCTAAATCTGTCATATCATCTTCAATGTCATCTTCATTTATATTATTTATATTCAACTTAAGTAATTTTTCATTTATTTCTTTTAATATAGCTTCTTGTTCTCCTAAATTAATTGGTTTGTCTATACTATAAGGTATAAATATAGGATTTTCTTCTATATCTATCTTTTTGATTGTGATATGGCTAGCTTGTGGACGTACTAGCTGTGTGGCTGAGTTTCTTCTATTATAGTATTACCATTATTTTGATTCTATCTAAACTGTTGGCATAATGGTATTTAACATTGGTTAGTTATTTATTTTGGTAAGATAATGGTAGATAAAGGATTTTTCATTATCATTTATTATGTTTTGCTAAAGTAATACCAATTATTTCTTTATTAATTATTATATCTTTGATTGGAGGGTGATACTGTTTTATAGGTTCATAGTTTTTAAATCAGTGTAAGTTTTAATTATATCTGTAGTTGTTCTATTTTTGCAATATAGGGAATTCGATATATTATGTTCTAGACTATATAATGATAACCCCACGAGGAAAATAAAATGTTTCTTTATTATTCAACTCCATATATTATACACTTTCATCTTCATGCCTTTGTCTTTCCTTTCTTCAGCAAAGTAGAAAATTACCAGATAATTATTTTCATTATTATAATGATATTATACATTTCTTCTTTTAAATAATTGAAATTATTATTTTAAAATTTGATTTCTTGGTAACATTTCAATATTTTATTAATGCATGTTTTGATTATAAAGGTAAAGTAGAAAAACAAGTCATTATTACTGTCAAAAAATAAAAACTGGACATTTTTTTTGAGACAAACATAAATATTAAGGTGGACACTTTTTTGAGACGGAAGGAGTACATATATCATCATGAACATAGTAAGAGTACAATCTAAACCAGGTAAACGTAACAATTTAGTATGGGTGAAAACGAGCCAACTCGGGTTTTGTTGATGTGCAAACTATTTTTCACCTTTTTGAAAATCTATATAAATAACATGAGTTGGTGAGGTATACAAAAAGGGAGGTGATATACACATCACACAAAGTGATGTGCACATCACAAAATCACATGTGTAATGCATATGGTACAACATCGCATATGCATTTTTGTGGTATGCACACACTTTATGTGGTGTGCATATCAACTCCTATACAAAAATTTAGGACAACATTCACCCGTTCAGTCGTTTGGCACATTAATTTGAAACATTTCCCTTTTAGTTACAAAGAGTGTAAACCTAATATTAAACCTAACCATATTATTAGGACACTTGTCATTGTTTTATTAGTGCAACCAAGTTTTATTATTATCCCTAATATACCCTTAGAGAGTGGGGTGTGGTAACGAGGTGGCCTCGCCACTCTTACGTGGCATCGCCACTTCGCTCGCCACCACACCACAAGTGCTCGCCACGGCCGAAAAATGGTCCCTCTCGCCAACCCCACGACGAAGGATAACGACAAAAGTTTTACATCTTTTCTTATTTTATTTTATTTTTAAATGTGTGTAAATATATGTGTGTTTGTATCTTATGGCTGGCAAAAAGGTGGTGTTTTCTTTTTTGTAGAAGGTTAGGAACTGTTGCAGTTTTCAACATGAAGAAGAAGAGGCAGGTTTATACTTGTAGGTTAGATTTGAGGTATTGGGCTGGGCTTAATTTTTTTTGTTGGACCCTATCCGAATTTCAATTTGAGCATGTTAATATGTATACATTTTTTTTCTTTTTTTCTGATTTTTTTAATACAGTTTTGTTTTTTTTTAAATACGTTATTTGTATTTTTGTGTAATGAGTAAAGTTAGTTTGTGTGAAAAAAATGAAAAGAAAAAAAAAATGGTGAGTGGTGGGGCCCAAATGAAGAGGTAGAGGTGTGTTATGAGTAAAAAATTATTTTTGAGTGGAAGTGAAATGCTGATGTGGCAGGCTGTGGGGCTCGTTTCGTTTTGTGGCTTAAGCCACCATACCCCTTACCCTTAATGAATACCTTCCTAAAATTTAGGCACTAACCGACTCTCACCATTTTAGTAAAAATCATTATCTTTATTTTCCATACTTTCTTCTTTGTATAATTCCTTCTTTCTTTGTCGTGTTTTCATTCAACTACACAACCTGACAACCATTAACCATTTGGTCTCTATAATGAATTTCAGGCTGTCTAGAGTAATAATATAACAAAACATCAAAAACCAAAATAATGATCTCACTCACGAAGGGAATCATCCACGAAAACCATTTCTCATATACACAAAATACAATAAAAGAATAATCCTCATTTGTTAGAATAAAGAATTGAGTTTTGATAATGTAAACTTCAGGAACATGTAGATGACGAGAACAGTTCTACGTTAATTTATAAGTATGGGTGGAGAATTGGAGATGTAAACGTCAAATACGGAGAAAGAAATTAAAACAAAATATTAATTAATATGAATGATTAATTAATATGTTCACAAAATTAATATGAGTGATTAATTAAGGGTATATTAAGAAGAAAAAAAGGAATCAGTTTAGTTTTTAAACTGAAAACATGAGGTCTAATTAGGTCATGTTTATTAGGTCTAATTATTATTTTTCATCAGTTATTACTCGAGCCAAAAGTTCAATATAGACCCAATATTTGCCAAAGAGGAATGCTACACTCACACCTTTTTTACATAAAAAAATCCACACCCACATGTGTAAGTTAATTATTGGAAGTGAAAGTAAGAAAGAGAAAATTTAATACAATTTTATTGGTCCACGTCACTTGCCACATGTGGGTGTGGATTTTTTTATGTAAAAAAGGTGTGAGTGTAGCATTCCTCTTTGCCAAAAGTTCAATGTCGCCACTCATTTTTTCATCAAAAATAAAAAAACTCACTTTCCATCTCTTTTTTAAAAATTAAATATCTCACACACTGTTAATCGTTAAGCAAAACAAAACATATCATCGCGACGAGAATTAAATTATCTTTCTATAGAGGGGCGACACTATGTACTTTCGACGAACTTTTTTTTATGATTTTATGAAATCATATATGATTTTATGAAATCATATATGATTTTATGAAATTCGTTATACGAATCATATATGATTTTCGCAATTCGTGACTGAAACAAAATTAAAAAAAAGTTTGTTAGAATCACAAATCATATATGATTTCATGAAATCGTATATGATTTCATGAAATCATATATGATTCGTTATACGAATCATATATGATTTTCGCAATTCGTGACTGAAAAAAAAATCGGAAAAAAGTTCCTCGAATGTATATCGTGTCACCCGTCTACTGAAAGATAAAAAAAATACTCGTCGCGATGGTGTATTTTTTGTCGTGTGACGATTTACCGTTTGTAAGATATTTTATTTTTAAAAAAGAGGTGAAAAGTTTTTGATGAAAAAATAGATGGTTAAGATTGATTCATTGGATATATGACAAATAATGGATTTATGTTGATCTTAACTCTATTACCCGAACAATACACCCTAGTAACAATAGTATAAGACATAAAAGATAATTGGGCCTGAATACAAAAACATGCATCATATATCAGCCTAAAATATTGTGCCTATGTTAAGTAGCCATTTAATCTCCTTTTTCAAATAATCAAAAATGCTTTAAGCCCAATAGTTGGACCCTTGCAAGACTAGTTTACTCTAAATTTAAATTGCATACCTATTTTAACATTCTAATTAAGTTATGGGTGTTGATCGGTTCGGTTATCGGATTGTTCGGTTAGAATTTTTTTTTGGTTCATTCGAAAACTGAACCGAACTGAACTAGAATTCAAACGAATCGAATCAAAAATCGAATTTGAATTCGGTTAGGTTTTCGGGTTACCCAAATAACCCGAATTACACCATTTATTTAAAAAAAAAAAATTACATAAATATTTAGCAAAACAAATAAAATTTCATGCATAAATTTACCTTTTTATATTAGGATAAAATTTTAATAGTCTTATTATATATATATATATATTATATATATATATAAAAATTTTAATAGTCTTTTTTATATATATATATATACTCCCTCCGTCCCATATTAATTGTCCATAATGGTATCTTTGATTGTCCCATATTAAGTGTCGAATACAATAAATGAAGGAATCTTGATAACTAAATTTCCTGTTTTGCCTTTTGAATATATGACACATTAAGTTTTTTTCTACTTTTTGAGTTTTTAAAGTATATTTATTAGAGGTATAATTGTTATTTGATTAACTAATAGTTGTAACAATTTATTACACCTAAAACTTTGTGCTTTATGTTATGGACATCTAATGTGAGACGGAGGGAGTAATATATTTATATAAATTCGGTTTTCGGTTCGGAATGCTAAACCCATATCCAACCCGAAAACTGAATTTGTAGTTCGGTTCGGTTCAGTTTTGGCAAATTCAGTTTGGTTACTTTCAGTTCGGTTCAGTTTTGGTTTTCGGTTTTTCTGCTCACCCCTGAATTAAGTACACTTCTTCAAGTCATCAAAGTGTAGCTCATCTTAAGATTAGCTTGAAAGATATGCAAAATATGTTGGAAGGTGTGGTCCAAGATTTTTAATGGCGCGTAGCTTAGTTGAGTTTAGACGAGAAATAAAACTCGTTAAATCCTTGGTCTTTTAGGGATTCTCATAAGAAATTTATTTAAATTCGCCGGTGTTTGTAGAAAATATTTGTGAATATAGAGCATCATTTAGTATCGACATATATAAAACTAAAGATCAAAATGGTTCCACAATAACATGTCTTAGAGTAATGAAACAAAAATAAACAATGAACAAAAAGTTAAGAGATAATATGAATTTTCAAATTGAAGTTTATGTGTTTAGAACACGAACCATAAAAGGTAACATCTTGAATAACATGTAACTATGTAAATATGATGAAAACAAAATTAATAATGTTCGCCACCAAAGTATTTTTTAAGGTAGAAAAACAAAAATGAATAAAAAAGTCAAAAAGAATTTATATAAGTTTTCAACTGTATTTCCTTCTATCATTAATATTTTAACATGCAAGAAGTAGACATATATGAAAACACTATACTATTCTAAGAACGTGAAACTAACATGCTCTATGGTATGTTGGTAACGTGCTCTGTGGTATAGAAAATTAGGATATAAGGTTAAAAAAATAGTTAACATGTAAAAGGTTTTTGTGTACAGTGGAAAGACAGACATAATGCAAGAGTTATACGTGTGTTTATGATTTTAAGCAGCTAGGCAATTCTTAATAAACTTGCAAAAATTATATACGAGTTTTATTATTCATATGGCGTGAACATAAATAAAGTTAAACCGTTGATCATTTTAGCCCAGACTACTGGGCCTATACCCAATAGCTATTATCTCATTTTTTTTTCTAGACTCCAGCCCAATAATTGGCCCCTTTGGCTTAGGGGTGTTCATACAGAGTTGTTTGATTTATTCGGTTCGATTAGTGCGGTTAAAATTTTATTCATAAGTTGGTTAGAGAAAAGTAATCAGTTTAGTTTTTGGGTAATACCAAAAAATCGAACCATACCAAATTAGAATTTAACCGAACCGAACCGAAAACCGAATTTGAATTCGGTTCGATTTTCGGGTTGACCTGAATAACCCGAATTACATAATTTATATTTTTTAAAAATTTAATTTAGTAATTTTTAATAAAAAATATTATTTCAAGCATAGAAAGTATTCTTTCACCATGGGATAAAATTTTAATAGTCTTTTTATATAAAAAAATATATAAATTTATATAAATTCGGTTTTCGGTTCAAATTGCTTAAACCATATCCAAAACGAAAACCGAACTTTTAGTTCGATTCAGTTCCGTTTTCGCAAATTCGTTTCAGTTATAAGTTCGGTTCAGTTCTGTTTTTCGGTTTCGGTTTTCGTTTTATTCAGTTATTAACCGAACAATGCACGCACCTACTTTAGCTTGATTTTGTTGTATAGCAATATACTAACATTATTTCATACACCACCAATATATATTATTCTTTAGGCTTCTCTTAGAACTTCATGTAAATGAAAAGTTGATATAAACTCATCCACAACATGACTCGAATGAAAAAAAATCAATACAGAAGAATTTTCTATGTCAAAATCTTATATTATATTTTGTGGCCCTCTTAATATAGAAGAATTTTCTCAATGGCCCTCTTAGAATTTATGTTGTAGCTCCGCCACTGTTCTTAGGACATATAGTAGCTTAAATTGTGTGAACGACAACCACAATATCATCACAAGACAAAATTTTCTCCTATTTTCTATTGCTTTACCTGTTTAAATATGTTCATTTCTTCTTTTCTATTCATCAAGTGTGGCTCCTCTTAAGATTAGCTCGAAAGATATGCTAAATTTCCAGAAAGTTCTGGTCCAAGACTTTAGTTCTTTTAGTTAGTTCCAAATGAGAAATAAGACTTGCAAAATCCTGGTCTTTTAAACATTCTCATAATAAATGTACTTTAAACTCGCGCGTAGATGTGAAAAAGACTTGAGTGAGAATATACAGCATCATTTAGTAGGGACTTATGGGTTTAGACATCCTAAAGTATTCAAAGTAGACTGGCAGGTACTCGCGCGTTGCGGCGGCGGGTACCCTGTGATTAATCAGAGAAAATCAAAAGGAAAATAACCCTGATCATGCCCGGTTCACCCATTTTTATAGGTTCTAACCAGTTCTCTCCGGTTCGTTTTCAGACGGCTTTTATTTGCTAGCCGAACTGGCGACCACTCATGTTCTCGGTTGAACCCGTTGGCCTAGTCCGGCTTTCAAAACTATATGTATTAGCATATAAATTGTATAAAGCTTTGTGTGCTTTATTAGTTTGTACAATGTGTATAATAACATGTACTTTTCATTTTAGGGGTGTTTTAAAAATTACATTAATTAGTAATGATGAGTGTTTTAAAAATAACATTAAATGTGTTGACCAGTCAATAAGTATGTGTTTTGAATTGGTTAATTGTACATATCGCATAAATATTTGTATTATTGAATTTCAACTCTTTGTTATGTGCATTAAAAATTGTAAGACTTAATTGTTTTCATTGAATGAAGAGAGAGATGCGTGACAGAATTTTATTATTTGCAAAAAATGTTATACAACATGCATAACAATTTATATTACTTAAAAAAATTGCATTCAATGAAGAGAGAGGTTTTTACTTTATATGTAGTGATTCCAGATTAATTTGATGGAAGATAATTTTTTTTTCAACGTGATATATAAGTATAAACTATCAATGACTGAAAATCTACGACACAAGTAGCATGTCAAAAAATATCTTACATTGAAGAATACAAAAATGTTAGGGGTTAAATCTACTATACGTGAAAAAAAGAGTTCACTTTAATATCTCATTTCCCTTTATGATTTATGATGTTCTTAGATTTTTTTTTTCAAGTGTTTTTATGTGTATATTGATGTGCTCTCTATGGAAACATAGATTTACACACACTAAAATTAGTTTGGTACGTAGAGTTGCAGAGAATAGAGCAAATTTTGTCAAGCCTCACTACAAAAAATTAGTTGAATTATCCACATTTTTAAGGTTAAATGTCCACGCTTAAAAATGTGTAAAATTATAATGGCTACACTTTGCTATATGCGGTAATAATGGGTGTGACAAATTTTTCTACACATATAAGTGTGAAAATATTATCAAAATGTCTATAGTTAAAAAGTGTGGAAACATTCTTTGAATGTCCACACCTAAAAGTGTGGCAAAATTACAAAACATGTAAACATTTTTAAATATTCACACCTAAAAGTGTGAAAAAAGTGTCAAAATGTCTACACTAATAATTGTGGCGTTTTAATAAAAAAAAACGAGTATTGAATTCGTGCAAAGACGTGGATAAAATGGAGGGTCAGTTTGGATGTCATGAGGATATGATAACGGGGTGGGTAAGCTTGGGCTATTCCTATGTGGTTGTATGAAAGACTTTGAACATATCATTGGATTACAAGGAGTTGGTGATGTTCCCAAATGAATATTTTGTCCCTCAATATTCAAAGTCTTGGCCACAAGACGAAAAAGGAGTGGGTCAAGTAGTTATCTTCAAAAAATAAGAATAAACTTCATGGCAATTCCAATAACGATCGTCACAATGTGTTAACATATGAGGTAAGTTCGTGTGGCGGTAATTCTTAATTACGACTATGTTTCATAGTGGGCGATTGCGGAATTCGGTTGGTATCCTTGTGTATGGGAGCAGTCGGTTTGAAAAAAGATATGCTACTTTATGGATAATTTCATTGCAATATATGGGACTTGGTTACCTAGTATATTCCAAGGTTCTTTTTGTGGGGGGGACTATTTATGCTCACAGACTGGTTCGTCTAAACGTATGCTATGGGATTATATGGCTACTTTGATAAGTCATTGGAATGGAGAGGTGATTATGTTGGGAGATTTTAATGAAGTCAGGTCTATAGAAGAAAGACGTGGGTCGTGTTTTAACCCGACTAGTGCTAGAGTTTTTGATAATTTTGTTTTAACATCGGGCCTTGTTGATGTAAAGATATAGGGATATGCGTTCACATGGTCTCATCCATCGGGGTCAATGGGCAAACTAGACGGTTCCTAGTTTCTGAGGTATCTTTAGGATTTTCCAATCTATTACAGAATATGCCTTGAACGGCATTATGTCTGATCATCGCACGATTATTCTTTGTGTGGAGGTTCATGCGGATGTTTGGGCCGACTCCTTTCCGGTTCTACCATTCTTGGTTCAACTTGGAGGGATTTGATACTATGGTGGAACAAGAGTGGCGTTCTTTTTCCTATAATGATTCCAATAAGATGATTCGATTTAAAAAAAAAACTTCAAGCTCTAAAAACCATAATTCCGAGTTGGGTAAAGGATTAGAAGCTGAACGCGGTTGGCGAAAAAAATTCTATTAAGAACGAATTAATAGATATTGATAGGCTTGTGGATAGTGGGGTTGTTTCCGATACAAACCTTATAAGACGAGCTGAGCTTCATCGCAAACTTCATGACATTAACTCGAGGGAAGCTAAAGATTTTATCCAGAAATCCAAAGTCAAATGGGCCATTGAAGGGGACGAGAACTAAAATTTTTTTCATGGGTTGATTAACAAGAAACGTTCACAGCTTGCTATTCGTGGTATTTTTGACGATGGTATCTGGTGCACTAACCCGATCAAAGTTAAGGAGGCTTTCTTTAATTATTTTGAAGCTCGTTTCAAGAAACCTGATATTCATCGTTTGGTTCTTAATTTTACTTTCGATAAGAGGTTATCTATTATGCAAGCTGCTGACTTGGATAGAGTTGTTTCTCGTGATGAGATCCGGTTGGCAGTATGGGACTGTGGGGAGAACAAATCCTCCGGTCCAGACGGGTACTCGTTCTAATTCTTTTAAGAAGTTTTTTTTCTTCAGATATTGGAATTCTTGTTGGGTTCTGATTTATGTGATGCTATAGAACATTTTTTTGATACTAGGGTTTTTCCTAATGGTTGTAACTCGTCGTTTGTTGCATTGATCCCTAAGGTAACGGATGCTAAATTTGTAAATGACTTCCGGCCAATTAGTTTGATTGGGAGTATGTATAAGATTGTCACGTAGGTTCTTGCAAATCGATTGGCGCTGGTAATTTCGGATCTTATCTCAGACACGCAATCTGCTTTCGTTGCTAATAGGCAGATTTTAGACGGGCCTTTCATTCTAAATGAATTGTTACATTGGTGTAAAAGAAAGAAAAAACAAGCGATTTTTTTTAAAGTAGATTTTGCAAAGGCGTATGGTTCGGTGAGATGGGATTATTTGCTTGATGTTCTTGAGGCATTCAGTTTTGGTGGTAATTGGTGTAATTGGATTCGTGGCACTTTTAGTTTTGCCAAAGCTTCCATCTTGGTTAATGGCAGCCCGACAAGTGAATTCCCTTTTTATTGTGGGCTTAAACAAGGCGATCCATTATCTCCTTACCTTTTTATACTCGTCATGGAATCCCTTCATTTGTCTTTTACTCGAGCTATTAATGAAGGCGTTTTCAAAGGTATTCAATTACATGGGTCGACTTATATTTCACATCTTTTCTATGCAGACGATGCTATGTTCATAGGAGAATGGTCAGATGCTAATCTGAAAGGTATTATTAATATTCTTCAATGTTTCTTTCTTGCGTCAGGCTTGAGAATTAACATTAATAAGAGTCAAGTGCTCGGTGTGGGAGTTCCAAGTGATATTGTTAAGCAAGCAGCGGCGTACGATTGGATGTGTATCTTAAATAATTAGTTTCGTTATCTAGGAGTGATGGTGGGAGAGTGTATGTCGAGTCTTAAAGCTTGGTCTCCTACGTTGGTCAAGTTAAGATCTCGCCTTTCTTCATGGAAGGTGAGAACGCTTTCTATTGGCGGAAGATTGACCCTTTTGAAAGCGGTTCTTGGGGCCTCTCCGTTATATTACTTGTCTATCTTTAAGGTGCCCAAAGCTATTTTGAATTCCATGGAAGCTGTCCGTAGTAAGTTTTTTAATGCGTGGATACTTCGGCTATATGAAAATTACTTCTTGGGCTGCTTGGAATAGATTTTAGCTCTCGAAGAGAAATGGAGGTTTAGGCTGTATCTAGTTTCATGCTCTTAATCGAGACATTCTTTTAAAAATGGCTATGGCGATTTTTTCCCAAGACTGGTTCTATGTGGTTCGAGTTTATTAAAAGCTTTGTATGGCATTCGATCACCTAGCATCGGTAATCTTTTACTAATTGGTTGTCCATTCTTTCGTGAATTACATATGTCTGGAAGACTAAAAGGTTTTAATTTTTAGCTCATTGTAAAAAACGAATTGGTAATGGGGGCGATACTCGGTTTTGGCATGATCATTGGCTGGGAGATCAGCCTCTTAGGATTCGTTTTCCTCGCTTGTTCGCGCTCGAGATGGATAAGGAGGTGGTGGTTGCTATTAAAATGCAAGATGTGGCTTCGGTTTCTTTTAGAGGCATGTGAGGGTAGGGTGACGAACACCTCAACAAATGGTGAGATTTTATCTTCTTTTGGATTCGGTGACTTTATCTCAATCCTTTGATAGATGGACTTGTGACTTAACTGGAGATGGGGAATTTCGGGTAAAAGAGATACGTAATTCTCTTGATAATTTATTTCTTCCTTCTCATGTAGAACCAACGAGATGGGTGAAATGCATCCCAATCAAGATTAATGTTTTTGCTTGGAAAAGGATCGGCGTTTTTTCTCCTACTAGAGGTTAATCGTGACTCGTAGAGGATATTGCATTGGAATCATATTACGTGTGTCCTTTATGTTCCGCTGCTGAGGAAGACATTAATCATATTCTTTTCGGATGTGATTTAGCTCATAGTATATTCCGTCGGATTTGCCGTTGGTGGGACCTAAATTGGCAGGTTTTGGTGAATTTTTCCGAATGGAAGTCTTGGTTTTCTTCGATCCGACTTCCGATGAAAGTTAAGTTACTGTTAGAGGGTGTTTTCAACATTGCGTGGTGGTTTATTTGGGGGTTCAGGAACCTTACCATTTTCGATGAGACAGCTCCTAGAAGATCGGTCCTTTTCGACGATATTGTTTCTTTTTCTTTTAATTGGTGCTCTAGTAGATGTAATAGGGCGTTTTCATGGGATTCTTGGTTTAAAAACCCTAACCTTATTTCCTTGTAATGTTCTTCTAGCGTCTTGCTAGTTTTTATAATATCGTTGCCGTTCAAAAAAAAAACTAAAATTAGTTTGGTACGTAGAGTTGCAGAGAATAGTGCAAATTGTGTCAAGCCCTGCCGAACAAATTCTTTCTTTTACCTATGTGGGATAAAATGTTTGATAAAACAATTTTAAGTTTGAATAGAATTTTAAATTGAAAAAGAACGCGTCGTTGGTAGTTGATGTAATAACGTAGGACGAGTTGTCGGTGGGGTATCTATCACACATATATAAGTCATAATGTGAAAACCATTAGCAAAGGTCATCTTATAAATTAGTGAAAAGTGTCTTGCTATGTGGTTTAATCATGCCTCCATTAGTTTTGTTCTTTTTAAACGTTATGTTTCTTCATCTATAGAGCTAATAAGTGATCACATTAACACAAATCATAGAGTACACATCTACAAAAACATTACCGCCATATCTTATATGTTATTTTTTTATATATATAAGTGGATATATATGAATGATGACTCATTTACATTAATGCCACATCACCACTAAACAAAGCCACCTCACTCACATTTTAATCCACCTCATCCACAATTCATTCCACGTCACCATTTTTTAATCCATGTCAACATATCTTATTGTAAGTGTCAATTGTGTAATCCCACGTGTCAATGACCTAATCCACGTATGCAGAATAAATCTAAATTAAAAATGCAGTGGCCAAGATTCGAACGCTAACCCGTGTCAATGACCTAATCCACGTATGCAGAATAAATCTAAATTAAAAATGCAGTGGCCAAGATTCGAACTCTGGTTAGCGTGTACAAGAGAATAACGCCTCAACCACTAAAGCAATCTAACTTTTGTGACAAATTTGGCAAAACACAACTAATACATAAATGTAAACCAGATATCCCGCTGTAATTTTAGAAAAACCATAACTGAAACGCATATCACCTCCAAAATAAATGTCAGGGCCATTAAATTTGGAGAATAGTTGAAATTCAAATCACATAATCAAACCTAAAATCATGTCAATCTCCCGTAACTATTATTACATAAAGATACGACTATATCACCCATCGAAAATTCTCACCGGCTCCCTGATCATCTTCTAAGGTTAGTTTTAGTTTGTGATAAATTTGTTTGATATGATATTCTTTTTAATATGATGTATTTCTATTGTTTGATTGTTTTCTAAATATCGAGAATAGGTTTCTATGATTAATTTAAATGGTATGTGTTTGCAACAAATATTGTAAATTTTGAAGGATGATTTATAGTGGCATCTTATAGAATAAGTTAATGTAACCAAAATAGTACTCTCTGTACATTATTACTCCCTCCGTCCCTAAATAAGTGTCCACTATTGACTTTTAGAGTCTTTTTCTATCAACTCTTGGAGCCTAATTAATTTCTTTTTGTTTGTTTATATACTTGATGTAACAATATATGAATTGATGAGTTTTAAATGTTTTCATTGATATAAATTTTCATTAAGTATTATATTAACATAACAAAATAATTTATGGTCAAAGTTGATAGAAAAAGACTCTAAAAGTCAATAGTGGACACTTATTTAGGGACGGAGGGGAAGTAACACTAAGGTGGTGTTTGGTTTATAGTGATGTGAATGCATGTATAGATTTTTACTAAGTAAAGTGTTTGGTTTAGCATAATGGGTAGTACAAAATGGGTCTAGAAACTATATCTCAAGTTTAGCATAGGTGGAGTAATTTTGCATTTGGTGGTGTAATTGCTTTATTCAGTAACCAACTTTGATTATCTGAGGCGGTAATAATAAGCACGAGGCACGTAATAGAGGAACAATACAGTTGTATGATCGGTTTCACCAATGTTACAACAAAAACATTGCACTAGGATTAGCACAACATACTAGATTTGAAACTCACCAACTATAACTAAGAATTTTGTAACTAAAGTTGGTGGCTCTAATTGGTTGAAACATGTCCATGTAGATTTATGGGATAAACAAGATGTGTGCAGGTGAAATGGCCGATATTGAGTATTACTTATCATATATTTTGTAATTAGTTCTGAGAGATAATGCCCAACACCCCTATATATATGACAAGTCAAAAGCTTTCAATTTGTTGCGTGTAGTTATAATTAGGGGCATATCAGTATAATGTAGCACGGGCCACATTTATTTTTGGCTCAATATAGTCAAAATTTTGGGAATTTTACGTTTTTCTATTGCTGAACGATCATTTATGTTTAGTGATATTTGAGCTCTTTTTCACATAGTTTTTGTTTAGCCCGAACTTTGTTGCTATGAAAATGCATACTAAAGATCAATCTGAAGGAACACCATGGCCTAAATGGGAGCCTATTATTGGGTGTTATTGAATTTCTTGGTTGTTGATACGCTAACATGTGTATTGATATTATGGACAACATTCTTGTTCAGGCTGATTTCCATGATTGTTATGTGTTGCTTTCATTATCATCTGTCAAAAAAAGTGAATAGTTGTATAGTATTATCATTTTTATAAGCCGGTTTTAAGGGTTATGCAATTAAAAATGAACCAATCCGGACACAAAGCCGACTTTTAATGACTTGATAAACAGTAGTAAGACTTTCATCTTTTTTTAAACACCCATACACACACCTGCAAAAGTGATCATCAATATATAAGGAGTGTTTGGAATTGCTTAAAATGTTTAAAAATGGTTAAATTACAAACAAATACTTATAGTTTTGAGTGTTTGTATACAATGAAACTGCTTATATGTTTACGTGAAGGCAAAATACGCTGATATGGAAAAGTATTACTGGGGAATTTGGATTTGCTTACTCAAAACTGACATTCGTTTTTGCGAATCGTGATTTCATGACATCGTTATTTACAAACACCCTTTTAATTTTTAAAAGTTACCAAGAAGCAGAACTACCTTCAAATTTTGACAGTATTAGTTAGGATCGTTGGACATATTGCAACTGCTGGTAAATATCTCTGGATAAACGGGTATCAACTTGTAAATAGGGTGTGTTCTTTAGACGAGGTGAGAAATAGCTCTCCGATTTGAGAAATATTATTGTTGATGCATAATTTGGTCGGGCCGGTCCTGACGACTCTCCTGGTGCCATTCGTAGTCTTCCCGGGCCTTGAATAGTGCTGCCAACAAAGAAGAACCGGTTAGAAGGGGAGCTGAGGCCGGAGCCAGGGATTCACCCTCCGACGGTCAAGTCAGAATAGTGTAAACATGTTATATAAAGAGGTGGTAGAGAATAACCTCTGTAGGTAGGATGATGCTACCCTTGTATATATAGTGTATGAATTAGGGTTACGTAGGATGTCAGCCACCTTTTTATCGGGTTCGGCCCATTGGGTCTGGCCCATTCCAGACTATACGCCAACAATTATACAATAATGTCTTTTACAGCATGTGTTCTCATTGGTTAATATTCAGCATCCTGATGGATGGAAAACACAGCTGTCTAAAATGGTGTCAATGATGGCAACAATGCAGAACGTTTCAGCTGGTGTAAAGTTTCCTAATGTTGTAAGTTTTTGATCCATCTTATAGAGTCTCAAAAAGTTAACAGTGATTCATTTGTTAAATCTACTCAGTTTCGGATAACATGCTCTCTAAAAAGAAAATTTAATCTTTCATTGGTAGTCAAGCGCATGTTTCTTTTTTGACTACGTTTAAAACATCTAGAACTTTAGAAGAGAGAACAAAGCTGTGAGCTAATTTTATTAGTTGTGGAACACGAATTAATGTTTGATGGAAGCATGGTAGTGATGAGTTAGCTATGTTCCACATCATGAAACTGAAAATCTTGGTAGTAGTGAGCAATTAGAAGAGACTGAAACTGGTGCATTTGGTTAATGAGACATCTGTTAAGATGCAAGAAGATTCATGGAGCAGTGGTTCCCATTTTTTACAAAGTAGTATACTCTATTAGCATAAGTTAAGCTTACACATTTAGAGGAACAATAGACACAGATTTGTTCCGTAATCAGGTATGATGTGTTCAATATCGTTGGCTTTGACATGAGAAGGAATAACCTATTGTGAGCAGTAGTTATTCACATCTTCTACCAACGGGCATTTGGTCCAATGGTATGGAGGTTTTACCCTCCTAGGCAAGGTCTCAGGTTCGAGTCTTGTCTAGGGCGAGAGGGGTTCTTCCCGCGTGTGTAAAGGGAAGGGTGCCATTGCCTTCTGGGCTGGACCCAACCTGGTTGTGTGGGCTCGCTACGCCTTCTGGGCTAGGGGCCATGTAGCCACAAATTTCCGTTCCAAAAAAAAAGTTATTCACATCTTCTTTGTTGTTTTATTCTCATCTTTTTAACATTTTTCATACATAAACAACCACATCAGCACATCTTGAATTCAGAAATGAATGTTTAAATTTGTTCCTTCTTGCAATGATTATGACTAAGTTTTGTGCATCCTTTCCCTTGTGATACGAAGTCTAAATTTATTCCCTTTTTTGTTTCAGTTGGCCAGCAATGTAACTTCCTGCTAACCGGGGGAGAAAACGAACACATATGTACACATATATTATATGTGTGCCTCAAGGTTTTTGACCTTGATAAAACGCAACAAGAGGGTCCAAGCACATAATTCCAGATTGTATCCATATATTACCTATATTTACCAATCCATTTCCAACTGCAAAGGTTTGCATTTTTATACTTTCACTTTTCTTTAAATGTTTTTTACTACAAGTTAATTTCTTTGACCAATTAAACATATAAATTATTGAAGTACTTCTCTACCTTATCAGCATTAGATAATGAGCCTGTTCAGTGGAAGCAATGTAAACGCTTTAGGGGGACATTTAGATTAGGTTCATTGATGCCCGTTTTGGGAACTCTTTCTCAAGTCTAAAATCGGTGAGTATTGTATTTTCTGAGTCCTCGAGCTTTTTTAGTATATTTAAAATTATATGTTGAATTTAACATCTGACTATTGTTACTTTGGTTCAAGCTAAAATTATAAAGTATGAATTGTTTATTTGGTTACTTAGACACGATAAATTATTTAAAAGTAGTTATTTCTGAAGCTAAAAGCCAAGTTGCTGAATAATGTATTCTGAATCATCATATTAATAGGCAGTGAAACCATAATTGTTTATCTTGGCCGACCAAAATAATCATAACACCTATGTAATTTTGTACAAAGTCAGTACCCAATTCATGTATGCTATACAAAAGGAATTCATATGTGGTATACAGAAGGAATTCGTGTATGGTATATAGAAGGCATGCCATTATACCCGACTTTGGCTTTTCAATTACAAAGACCGACCTGTTTGATCAATATACAATTCACCTAGACATCGTGAAATCATGTTATGTTTTTTAACAATATTATCAATTGACCTTTTTCAAATCCTACTAGAATATTACTTGCATATAGACTCAAAATAACTTTATAGTGTTTTGTTTCAACTGATGTGGTTAATATGTTAAGGTTAAGATATCTCGGTTTGTTTTAGTCAAAGAGTATTGTTCATGTGCATATAACAGGTAACTGAGTTCATTGTGTATTTGATTGGATATAGGTTGAAGGCATCGAGGAGTACTTTAATGCCTCACAATCCAGAGCATCTGATATTATTGAACCAACGAAAACGGTTGAGTTTTTCTCATCTAAGGCTCCTCAAACCCTACACAAAATATGAAGATAAGGCGAAAGGGTGAAAGTAACCGAAACCAAAAACTTGCCACCTACTACCACTTGAACAACTACTCACATGGTAAATAACCACCTCAGCAACCAACTGAATGAGTGCAGAGATGAGGCGAATGAAGAGGGCCCGGTGGATCAAAATGTGGAGCTTTCACCTGTTTTGATGTATATCGGGAGGAAGGTGGATGTTGTGCGAAAAATCGAAAGCACTATGCATGAAGCATACAACACGAGACACTCAACCAGGCTGACTGAAAAGAAATCCGCAAAGAAAATGGTGAAGAAGGATAGCGGAAAAGCTGTTTGTATCATTTATGGACGATGAAGTAAATGTTGAATCATAAGAGACAACGTAGAATCAGGTATGCATTTTCAAACTCTGTTTTCTTTTGTTTCTTTTCTTATCTAATAATTAAATTTTGAATAGCATAAAAGTTTTGTTCCAGGTCTAACAAAAGGTACGACTCACTGCATCTGAATTTGGGACTTGCGACGCACCTGAGTAGAAGTATAAGTATCAAGCAGAGATGTGTAAATATTGATGGTCATTGCAGGTTTGAATATTCTATGTTGTGATAAAAATGGTAAATACATAAATTTGACGACCAACGTTGTGTATAAAGAAGCTTTATTTCACATTTGAACTAACTAATTCATATACTTTGTAATTGCAGATAATTTATTAAGTTTTATTTCTTTTATCGGATTACATTCATCTTTTTGTTCTTTATCCACTCTATAAATATTTTATAATGTTCGTAATTCATTGAACGTTACTTAATTTATTCCTTGGATACTCACAAGGCTCGCCCGCCCATCGGGTGGGCTATGCAACTATACATAATAAGTTGACTATACGCTTATAACAAGTGACTTCTTTATTTCAAAAAAAAAACATCTTTGTATGCATTAAGTTGTTCATTTATCAACTTTATTAATTTTTTTCCCAAAAGAGTTAGTTTTCACATTGCATATCATGTACTCCTTTCCAAGCCAACAATCATACAATACATTTGTAGTTACGATTCTTCCAAAAAGGAATATACATTCATGTTAGTTTTCACATTTCATATCATGTACTCCTTTTTGTATACTTGCACCTGACGGATACTTTATTATGTTTTATTTCATCTTATCGGATTACCGTTTATTTTTTTTTCGTTATTCACTCTATAAAAATTTCACATTGTTCGTAATCATAAACCGTTACTTAAATTTTCACTTGGATGGCGGGTTTTGCAACTAGTAAATTTATATATATAAACAGACTATTAAAATTTTATCCTAATATAAAAAACATTTTTTATGCTTGAAATAATTTTTTTTGCTAAATATCTATGTAATATATTTTTTTTAAATAAATGGTTTAATTCGGGTTATTGGGTCAACCCGAAAACAGAACCAAAGTCAAATTTGGTTTTTGGTTCGGTTCGATTTTCGGTTTGACCCAAAAAAAATTAACCGAACCGAACTAACCGAAGAAACCGATAACCGAACCGATCAACACCCCTAACCACAATGAGTAGATTCAAAAGACTCTTACATATCAAGTGAGGCAAGAGTTTATCTTCTTTGGCTAGCTACTCATAAGAAACCTAGAGTTGAATGGTCTCAATATAGAGTTGCAATATAGCACAAAGGTCCTGTGCTTTCTACAAAACATGTAGTGATTTAATCCATCATAAGGAAGGTCTTCATTTTAGGTTTGCATTTTAGTATATCTGAGCTTTCTCGACTATTTTACACTCTTATTCCTGCCTATGGTTTGGCATTGAAAGTGTTACGCAGTGTTTGGTTATGGGTTAAAGCAGATGACTTAGTTATCGCCTTACAAACAGCTTCATTTGCTTGTTTGAATTCAATATCTGTCCTTTTACGCTGCGTTCTCGAGTTTTAAACCACAAGAAAAGAAAAGAAAAGTAAAGATTAAAACGGTCTCCACCAAAATATGTTTTAATACCAAATAAAAAACAAAGTTAAGAGTAGATATGAGTTTTCGGACTGCAGTTAGATGATTGATAGGAGAGTAGATAGGTTAGATCTTAAGTACTAGTAGATAGAAGAGTAGCTAGAGAGATAGCGTAGATAGATCCGAGTTAAGAGGTTAGTAGAATAGAGTTACCCTTAGCTATTTTAGAAGTAGATTAGAAGTAGTTAGAGACAAGAGATAAGGTTACTAGAGTTAGATTTAGGATTTAAGAGATTTGTGTTAGAGAGATAGTAGTTAGATATAGATATAGAGCTAGGAGAGGTTAGAAGATAGAGTAGTTTTTAGAAGATTTAGAGATCCAGTAGTTTTGAGAGCCGTTAGTAGTGTATGAGAGTGAGATTTCTAGAGAAGAATAAGATAGAGAAGAGTAGAGATTGAGAGAAGATAGTAGCCCTCTAGAGAGTTCAGAGAGTTCAGATGAGAGCTTAGATGTCGCTAGATTCTTAGATAGTAGTAGAGAGAGAAGTTCAGTAATGCAGCTTAGTAGAGATTAGACTCTTAGAGAGATAAGTAGAGAATTAAGAAGCTAGAGAGGATTAGAGAGATAGACAGATAGTTATAGCAGATGGATAGAAGAGATAGAAGATATATATAGAGTTGAGATTTTATAGATTTAGAGGATATTAGATATTTAGTGAGAGAAGAGATTAGAGTTTTAGGTGAGAGTCAGAGGAGATTAAGAGAGATAGATATTAGGATTTTCGAGAGTGAAGATTCTAGATTCAGTTGTAGAAGTAGATTAAGAGAAGTATTAGAGAGAGATTAGATATTTATCTAGTGTAGAGTAAGAGGATTTAAGAGAAGTCTTAGAGATTATGTAGAGTAGAAGAGGAGAGCTAGTAGATAGTAGAGCCAGTCGCAGAGAGCAGAGTAGTAGATACTAGAGAGGATTTAGATTTTTAGAAGAGTAGATTTAGATTTGAGAGATCTTAGATTAGGAGATAGAGAGTAGAGATTTAAGTATTATTAGAGGAGATTAGTATATGTTTAAAAGTGAGAGGAGAAGAGAAGGATAGAGATTAGATTGAGTTACCTCAATGTTTTAGAGAGATCAATAGAGACTAGGAGTAGAAAGCTTAGAGAGATAAGAGATGTCGACTGTAGATAGAGTTAGAGTTAGAGTTTAGAGAGTTAAGAGAGAAGAAGAAGATAGTAGATTTAGAGAGATTAGAGTTAGAGATGAGTTTAGATGAGGAGAAAGATAGAGTAGATTAGAGATAGTTAGAGAGTAGAGAGAAATCATCAGTTTTGAGAGTTACGAGAGAGCAGATTGAATAGAGTGAAGAGGAGAATGAGAGTTTAGATAGTACCATAAGTTAGATATAGATAGATTAGTTTAGTAAAGAAGAGAGTAGTTTAGATAGAGATTAGAGATAAGAGTTAGAGTTAGTAGAGAATAGAGATATAGTAGAGAGCAGAACGAGATTTAGATGACTATTTCTAGAGAGAAGAGTATAGATAGATAGAGATATGGTAGATTTTAGTATAGAAGGTAGAGATTAGTATATAGATAGAGAATTTTAGTATTGAGATGAATTAGAGAGAGTAAGAGTAGGTAGTGAAGTCTTAGAGTTAGTGTTTAAGCGAGGTATAGAGATAGAGTATTTAGAAGATTGTTAGATTTAGAGATAGAATAAGAGAGTAGAGAGATTTCTAGACTTTTAGATAGAGGTAGAGTCTAGAGATAGAGAGAGAAAGCAGGAAGATAGAGAGAGAGATAGAGTAGATATAGGTTAGATAGATAGGATTTATCAGTTAGAGAGAGATAGAGAGAGAGGTTAGACGGTAGAGAGAGAGAGATAGATAGAGTTTTGAGAGTATAGTAGTATTTAGATAGATAGATTAGTAACCTTAGAGAGAGAGAGATAAGGGTAGCCGAGAGGAGCATAGTTATGTAGAGATAAGAAGTAGGAGTGAGTAGAGTTAGATAGATTAGAAGAAGAAGATAGAGAAGATATTAGTCTTAGATTCAGAGAGAGAAGAGATAGAATCAGAGATTTTAGATTAAGTTAGAGAGAAGGTTTTTAGATATATAGTTTAGAAGATAGATATTACTTATATAGGAGAAGAGTAGTAAAAAAAAGTAGTAGAGGAGAGCTAGAGAGAGAAAGGGGATAGGGAGATAAGAGAATGATAAGATACCCCCCCCCCCCCCCCCCCCCCCCCCCCCCCCCCCCCCCCCCCCCCCCTTTTGTTAGATATGTTAGATATGTCAGAGAAGAAGAGACAGAGAAGATCGATGAGTAGCTTAGAGAAGAAGATAGTTGAGGAGAGCTTGTAGAGATAGAAGGAGATTGGTAGATAGAGGACGTTCTATAGTTTTAGAAAGAAGTTTAAGTTAGAAGAGAGAGTTAGTGAGAGTAGAGAGAGATAGTTTTAGAGAGGTAGAAGTAGAGAGTTTTCTTCTGAGTAGTAGATAAGTTGAGTTTAGATATGTAGAGTTTTATAGTAGTTTAGAGAATTGATAAGATATATAGATAGAGAGAGAGAGAAATTAGTTAGAACATTTTAGTTTAGCTTACTAGCAGTAGCTAGCTACGTAGGTTAGTTAGATTAGATAGCCTATCTACCTTTAAAGAGAAGTAGGAGGTTAGAGTAGAGTGAGAAGTAGATTGATGGTTAGAGTTTTAGTATCCTTATTTAGAGTAGAATATAAGAGTAGAGAGAGTTTAAGAGCAGAGTTAGAAGAAGTTAAGTAGTGAGCTTTATATCGAAGAGGAGAGTAGAGAAGAGTAGTTGGATAGATGAGAGGTAGTTGTTAGCTAGTTTAGATCGAGTTAGTTATTACCTCATAGTCGGGTTCCGCATAATAAATTAGAAGGATTTTAGAGCGAAGAGAGATATTCTTAAGATCAGTAATTTGCTGTGTCAGTAGAGAAGTTAAGATAGATATTACGCTTTTTAATAAGATTAGATAGAAGAGTTTTAGTTAGTAGAAACAGGATAGTGAGAAGTAGAGAATGCAGATCAGTGCTAGATTATGTAGAGCGTGAACGTAAGAGAGATAGAGAGAGAGGAGTAGTGATATTGGATATATAGAGATTGTAAGAAGATTAGATAGAGGTGAGCTTTTAGAAGATAGAGATAGTATGATTTAGAGAGATATTAGAGATAGAGATAGAGTTATGATATTGTAGTAAGAAGAGTAAGAGTTGAGCATGTACTTAGAGCATTAGATTCGATTAGAATAGAATACAGTTATTAGTAGATTAGCTTTTTTTGTGATAGAATTAAGAGATTAAGTTAAGAGTAGAGAGAGAGTAGTAAGGTTTAGTTGATAGATTAGTGGAAGAGATTTAAGAGAAGAGTTTGAGAGAGAGATTTTGAAGAGTTGTTATAAATAAGAGCTGAGATTAGGTAAGTGATTTTAGTAATTGAGAGAGAGCCTTTAAGTTAGATAGTATGAGTGTTCTCAGAGAGATTAGATGTAGTATATTTTAGTAGATTAGTAGCAGATAGTAGGTTTAAGATATAGAGTAAGAGATTAGAAGGAGATATGTAGAAGATGAGAGATAGAGAGAGCGAGATATAGAATAGATAGCAGATATAGTAGAAAGTAAGAATTTGAAGTAGATATAGTGGCAGATAGTATCTATTAGAGATTAGTTAAGTTAAGGATTATAAGAAGTAAAGAGAGAAGATGAGAGAGATTTTTTTAGTTTAAGATAGAGAGCAGCTTTAGCTTAGTGCCTGAGATTAGATATGAGGTTAATGTGAGTTAGTTGAGATTCTTCAGAAGATTTTATTTAGTTTAGCGATTAAGAATTAGATAGTTAATAACAATTAGATTTTGATTTAGTGAGGGTTGTAGAGATTAGAGATAGTTATTAGTGATGTGAAGATTCAGTTAGAGTAGTTTGTGTAGTTAGATATGAAGTTAGCGGTTGAAGATTAAAGAGATTAGAGATATTTGTTGATTAGTAGAGAGATTAGTAGAGAAGAGAGATTAGAAAGAGAGTGTTACAGAGAGAGGAGAGTAGAGATTGTTATAGAGGGAGTTTTTATAGATATTTACGTTAGATTTTTAGCTCGCGCGTTTAGTGTCGACAGAAGTTAGTTTTAAAGAAGAAGAGAGAGAGAGGGAGAAGAGGGAAGAGAGTTTAGTAGTAGATGATTTTTTAGTTTAGTTTATTTAGAGAGATTAGTTGAGACAGTGAGGTAGTTTGGATAGAGTTTTGGCTAGAGGTAGGATAGTAGTAGAGTATTCAACTTGAGCTTCTAAGACTTTAGATGACTAGATTGCATAGAGATAGAGAGAAGTAGTAAGTTTGTCAGAGAAGCTAGCTGAAGTAGCTTTTCTTATTTTTCAGATAGATCATGCTGATATAGAGTCTCAATGGAGACTTAGAGATCTCGAAGTAGAGTAGATTAGATAGAGTAGAGTTAGAGAAGTTTGAAGATAGATTTAGATAAGAGACGACTTGATGGCTGATAGAGATTGAGTTAGATAGTGTAAGAGATATCAGAGAGGTAGATAGAAGAGTAGTACGAGAGTAGTAGATCCGCTTTAGGTTTTAAGAGAGAAGATAAGCTTTTAGAGTATGCTGCAGAGATATTCTTAGAGAGATCAGAGAGTTAAGCTTTTAGATAGGAAGCTAGAGATAGATCGACAAGATAGTTTAGAAGCAGAGATTTTAGCCAGAATTAGTTGTAGTCTTGAGATGATAGATCAGATACGCATCCTAATCCTAGTTTTAGAGAAGAGAGTAGGAAGTAGTTAGATATTTAGATAGATGAGAATAGATAGATTAGATAGAATAGAGTTTTCGGACTTTTTCATGACCAACTAAGTTTTTGAACCTAGCAGACACTGAAATAGCCGAAAACATTATCCATTCTTAACATATTTGTCCCACATACGCTATGGTATATAAGTAACCAAGAGATTGTATCTTCAGCCCATGTGGGATAAAGTGTTAGAATAAAAGGTTACAAAATATCTTCATAAAAAATGGTAAGAAAGAGATAATGCAAAAGTTCTTAACAGTTGGTGAATGAAAGATTTGTTATATGGTACATCAAGTTGTTTAAAAACACGAAACATAAATGAAACAACTTGGATAAAAGAACCTATGATGATTTTTACTAATTAGAAAAAAGGATTACCGTTTACTTATCTGAAATCGTCCGTTTATCCTCTCATCACTCTCATCTATTTTACTTCACGATAATCGCTGCAATCACTGACAAAAAAAAAACGTTATGTTTGCTCGTGGTTCAAACCACAAGCTGATGAAGGCCCACGAGCTAACCACTTACCATATCACTCTCAAAGCGTACATGGTTCGCTAGTTCCATCATCACAAGCCTTTTTAGTAAATTCAAACAAGCAAAAACATTGGGTAAATGAATAATATTGTGAGTCATGTTAACATGTATGTGTGTAAGTATATTATGTCTCACAATCTGATCATATTAATTACCAGAATCATAATTTAATGAAAGAATAACGTGAGTCATATTACCGGATATGGCCAGGTCTTGGCTGGGTCTGGACGGATATGGCCGGGTCTGGACGGATATGGATGGGTCTTGGCCGGATATGGCCGGGTCTTGCCGGGTTTTGGCCGGTATGGCCAGGTCTCAGACGGATATGGCCGGGTCGTCTGACCGGGTTTTGCCCGGATATGTCCGGGTCTTGGCCGGATAGGACCAGATATGGCCGGATATGGTCGGGTCTGGCAGGATATAGCCGGGTCTTGCATCTATATATAGCATCAGTCGATAACAGTGCGCTGTTTGAGAGCATTTTGTAAAGATTCAGCTGCGTTAAAGCCACAAAAGTGTCAACCTGGATGAATAAGCCAAAAGCAGTCTATTACTTCTTTTTCTAAGGAGTATCATAATATGCCAGATACTTGGTACGTAAGGACAATGCCAACTATAGGAAAATCATTATACATGCATAAACAATAGCCTAAAAGTCAAGTCGCTTACACAACACCGTCAACCGCCAAAGATGTTTCTGCAATGTTTGATACGCCTACAATCTTTAGGTGGAGGACAAAACACTCAAACCTGCAGTCATATAAACGATAAGCATCCATTAGTTATTAAGACAGCTTGCCTGCATTTTAGGTGGCAAAGAACCATGACAACCGCATCCATACACGAGCCAACCTCAAGACTTTGAATTTTCCCTCTAATCTCGATACCAACTTCTCTATGTCATCCTAAAATAAAATCATCAGTTTTTATAATAAATTGTGTAGCACAACAATGAGTAAATCAACTATTACAACATAATGGATATTGTAATGTCCCCTTCTGGCTCATTAACGTGTACTGTATATCCTTACAAAAGCTTAAAGGCATAAGATTGAGTCCAAATTCCAAAAGAAACAAATGGCGCCTTTAATATCAGCAAAATGGACGGATAAAAGGGGGCACAATGGGATATTCGTTAGTATAGTTTAATAAATTTGCAACACTAGTCTGAATCTCTGATAAAGAATTTGGAAGATTTGGCAAATTTCAAAAAATTTCAGTTATGGCAAGACTGTAATAACGGCGTTAAATAATTATGTTAAGTTAGAACTGAACAATGTTTTCTTCTGTTTGAGGAGGTCGGTAAATCTGATAAGTGGCTTCAATGTCTTGAGGTTGGTTATAGTTAGTTAGTTACCCCTTTTATTAGTTCTTCTACTAGCTTTGAGGGTTGAACCGCTTGCGTTGTTAAAGTCTTACAAATTAAGAACTGGTTGTAACCGTTATTGCGAAGAGGTCATGGATGATGGTCCCAATATCCATTCGATCTTGTGGAGACTCGGAAGAGCATTGAACTCCAATTTTCACTAATCTTATTTTTGTCGACATCCTCATTTAGAAGCATTGGATCAACAATCTAAAGTACACAGCCATCAGCAAAAGCATTGCACTCCAATTTTCACTAATGTATTACAGTACAAAAATTACAAAAAGTTAAGACTTCATAAGAGTATTCAGATATTCCCACAACTACCAGGTTTTTACAAACTGGTAGATACGAGAATATAAGGAATACATAATACTATTCTCACCATATTTAACCTACATACACTTATGGTATATTAGTAACAAACAACTTTGATCTTTGGCCTATGTGGGATAGAGTGTTAGGATAAAAGCTTACAAAATATCTTCATAAAAAATAGTAAGAAAGAGATAATGCAAGAGTTCTTAACAATTAGTTAAAGAAAGATTTGTTACATGGAACATCAAATTGAAGTTTAGAAGCAACTAATTTATGTGTTTTTAACATACATTTAGATTGTTTTGCGACATTTTAAAAGCGACCATGAAATGAAACTTTCTCTGCCTATTTCAATTCGTTTTCAGCTCTACTTTCCAACTACATGTTTGATTACTTCTTTTATTTTATTTTAGTTAAAATCCGTTCATTACTTATTTTCTAATGTTGCTTGTTGAGCTTGATTGTACGTGGATTTATTAGCTCACTTTATATGTTTGAACTTGATCATAAAATTTTATTGGTAATCCGAAATATAATGTTATTTTAGACTTAAGTTCAACAATGTAAAAAATGTATGACATTATTTGCGTAATTTGTTTTTCTTTCTGATTTTGGCTTAATTGTTTGTCAACCAGGTTGCTTAGTTTGATCACATTAGAAAAACTAAGCGACCTCCGATAAAAAAGAATAAAGACCGATAACTAAGAAAAGTTAAAAAGATCAATAATTCATATTCATTATCGGGTATGTGAATCTCATCATGCTATATATGGTTAGCTTGTGAACCCTTTAAGTATGAAGAAAATCATATACCTGAAAACGTAATACTAATATAATCACAAGAAACTTACGTACACTATGGTATATTAGTAACACCAATACCTTCTTTCTCCAACCGATGTGAAAAAAAAAACTTATGTACACTCTGTTTGAGCGTACTATATATTGGAAAACAATGCGTCATTCATGGTTGATGTAATAACGAAGGACACATTCTTGGTGGTAAGCACACGTTGATAGGTTACCTAAACGATTAAAAGGGTGGACCGAGGATCGGTCTGGTTTCTTGGTTCGGACCTGTTTGTTGTATATAATGCTCGGCCCTAGTGGAAAGTGTCTTGCTAGGAGGTCCTTAGTTTTTTTTAGAATGGCAAGTTAGTTGTTAGTGATTCGAGCTCACAGTGACATCCAATTGAGCAGTATGCAGACTCGAACATTCGCCTTAGGGGATAAACTCCACTCCTTTTTCGCTCCTGAAGGAAAACCCCCACGGCGAGGGTTGAACCTAAGACCTCTCGCATGTGGTAACAACCTCCCCAAGGTTACCTTTGGTGGCTTTAATCATGCCTCCCTTAGTTTTGTTCTTTTTAAACGTTATATTACGTCAAGTATACTGAAAGTTGTGGTCAGCGTGTAGCTCAGCTGATTCCGGACAAGAAAGGAGACTTCGAATATACTTGGCCTTGGGGGGATTTTCATAATAATTGTACTCCTCGCCCATTGTTTTCTCAAAGATTTGGGAATATAGAGCATCGTTTAGTATGGGCCTATGGGTTTAGACATCATTGAATATTCTAAGTTGAAGTATCTAAACATGATAATTGTATTACTAGTTGTTGATTGTCACGATCGTTGTTGTATTTGTGTATGATCAAATTATAATAAAAATATACGCATCACTAGCTAGAGGAAATAAGATATTACCAAGGAGGAAAACTTTGTTATGAACTTTTTTCAACCATGATAAAAATATGTTCATTTCATACATAGTTATGATAAGTGTATGAATTATATTATCTAATGAGATTTATAATGGTTGTTGATTGTTGAGTTAGATGGTACATGTATTTACTTTGGGCTTTGTATTCAAAAGAATTAAGATACATTTTTACATTTCTATTGCATCTTTATTAATTAGTTTTCACAGTTTGTTTGTTATCCTTTATAACATGTGTGAAATTAAAAGAAAAAAGTAAGAGTTCATATGAGTTTTCGGAGATTCACATGTTTCCAGATTTTTTCAACCTGAGAGAAGATGAAATATCCGAAAACATAATATTGTTCTCAACATATTTAACCAACATACGCTTATGGTATATTAGTAACCAACAACTTCTATCTTGAGCCTATGCGGGATAAAATGTTCACATAAAAATAAAAGTTACAAAATATCTTCATAAAACACACCTATGTAGCAACACTAGTAATAAATTGCAGGTCTAAACTGCTATTTACGTAGCAAAAACAAACTCAAGTTATAGAATGAATAAATAGTATTTTTAATCTCGGTGACTAAGAACATGAGATGTTGACTACTTAAATTTCTTCCGGTTCTTGAATTTCCTTCATACACAAGATTGCACTGCCTGGATCGGTATTCTAGCTTTGTCCTTGGTTACCTTAAAAAACATTTAAGATACACCACACTTTAACGAATGACCAAGTTTGCATTCACGTTTTGAATGAATCTTTTTAATTTGTTTATATACAGAGATTCACGGCACCTAACTGGAAACTTATCTAACTGATTTGTTTAAATATCCTTAACGAAGCTGAATAATGAGTCACAATTAACAGAATTGTCAACATGATGAATCAGACGCTATGGCCAAACTAATTCACATAACCAATTTAATTTTGTACAAAAATTCAGCAGCAAGAAACGGTACATGTTCTGCAGACTAATTGTTCTCCTCAATGGTTTCCATTAGTTCAACGTTTTCCTTTACTTTTTCACCGTTTTCACAATCCTCGGTTACAGTAGATAAATTCTTGATTAAGATCACCTTTGCATTACCCTTCACACCCACCATTTGCAAGTGTTTATGATCATCAGTCTCCTTTAATCTTAACACCAACTTTTGCTCCTCAGATTCTTTTGCAGTCACGCTTTTCAAATCGGCTTCATTGGTAAAAAAGTTAGTTATTATTTTATATGTTAAATAACGGGCAAAAAAGGGTAAAAATGTAATTTTGGGTACAAATATCGCTGTTTTTCCTCTACTTTTAAAAAAAAAAAAAATTTACCCCTTAAAAATCATATAAATGCCTCTTTATAATACCAAATTTTATAGACAATTCCAATATCATTTCTACTTCAACAATAGTTATTTTTCCTTCATAGAAATCACTATGGATCCAAACACCTTTGATCATTACGATATTTATTTTCAAAACGATGTGGAGCGATATATGCAGGGTTATGAGGCATATGAACAATTTCTAGCTATGACTAATCAAGAAACCGGGGGTTCGGGATCGGCTACTAAAAAGAAGACGACATACATACCACGTGAACGAGAAGAGACGGAACAACGACTAATTGACGACTATTTTGGCGAAGATGACACTCCTAAATACACGAAAAAGTATGAGTTCCACACTTTAAAAAAATAGTCAATGCTATTACAAATTATAATGCTCAGCCTCTTCCTAAATTATGAATACTTTTGTTTTTTTAAACAAAGTAAAGATTGTACGCGTCGTGCAAGTATTGGTCCTATTATGAAGTGCACATTCGCGATACGCCAATTGGCATACGACACATCACCCGATGCATTTGATGAGTACTTGCAAATTGTTGAACGTTGTACATGAGAATGTTTAGAGAACTGTACTAAATGCATATATATTTTATACGTTGAAGAGTTTTTAAGAAAGTCCACTTCAGAGGATATTGAAAAACATGGACTCCCGGGAATGCTCGGGGGTATTGATTGTATGCATTGGGATTAAGAAAACTGCCCAAAGGCCTTACATGCTCAATTCAAAAGACGCGATCATATATACCCAACTCTTCTGTTAGAAACGGTTGCGGATCAAAAATTGTGGATTTGGCATGCATATTTTGAGGTTCCTGAGGCAAATAATGACCATAATGTGTATATGGTTCCCCGTTATTTGATGATGTTCGAGCCGATAGAACTCTGAAAGCTCCATTTGTAGTAAACGGAAGAACATACAACAAAGGTTAGTATTTAGCCAACGGTATTTATCCAACATAGGCTACATTTGTTAAAACGTATTCTATTGAAAGGGATGAAAAAACCTTGAAGTATAAAAGAGTTCAAGAAAGTGCACGAAAAGATATTGAACGAGTTTTCGGAGTCCTACAAGGTCGTTGGGAATTATACGACAGCCTGCACGTGCTTACGAAATCAACGCGTTGAAAAAAAATCATGTATTATGGTATAATATTACATAACATGATATTGCAAGATCAAAAATTCGAAGTTACGAATTTTAGAGATATGTTCGTTAATCCACAGCGGAACATAATTCGAACTTGGATCGAACGATGCGAGTTACATGTTAGTAGAACCAAAGAACTTCGAGATATAAGAGTGCACACCGAGCTTCGACAAGACCTTGTGGAGCATTTATGAAACCGTAGTTACTAAATTGTAATTTTTTTAATGTATCGTTATTTCTACTTGTATTTTTTACTTTTTATTTTTATGTAATGTTATTTATTTATTTAATGTAATGTGTTTTAATTGTAATAAAATTTATTTAAGGTAAATTATGTATTTCTTATATTATATAAATAAATAAAAACTCTCACGGCACCACATTTTGTGGTGCCAACTAGGGAGCCACTTTTTGGTGTCATGTGACCATCTCGTGTCATGGGAGTTTTTGCTGATATATAAAACCAGCTTTATGGGTACATCTAGGAGAATTCTTAACATTTACAAAATGGGCAAATTGCATAAAAATGTACCAAATTTAATGGTGATTTTCAATTAATGTATCGCACTTTTTTTTCTTGTATAAAAAGGCACAAAACTTTTTTTTTTACAATTTGGGTAATTTCATTAAATGTTTAACGATAATATGTTAAGTTTTACATTTCAAATCTACCGCCGCTACCACTACCATCAGCGTCGCCACCACCAAGCATGCTCACCACAATCACTACTAAGCACCACATCTACCCAGCCCTAACTACCACCGTACGTTGCTTTCACATGATAAATAACACGATGTGGCGACAAGGTCGACATTTTACCTATTCCGTATGTTGGGTATGACCACATTTCAACACAGAGATTCATTCATTGTATTTCTACCTTTTTGTTTTTATGTTAGCATGTGGCACACTTTTACTTTTTTATCTTATGTCATTTCTCCTTTTATCTCTTTTACAAATCTTAGTTTTTTAGTTTAATTTTTTTATTTTAGTTAGTTAATTAATATCGCAAAATAGTAGTAATGACTTCTTTCAAAATATCGCCTACCTACTTTTTTTCTTCCTTTGGATCTTTAGTTTCAGTGCGTTCTCCCCAACTTACTTTGCCGGGTCAATGTCATAAAATACCTACGAAGTTTCAAAATCGTCCCGACTTGACCAACGAACTAATTTTCGTCCCGACTAGACCAACAAACTTTCAAATATTGTTCCGATATCACCCATATCATAAATTTTTACCGACACGTGACGGTTTTCTTCCACGCTGGCAATTTTTTTATTATTAAATACTTAATTTTACACTTCATCCATTTCTGGTCCACCCAATTCCTCAAACACCACCAAAATCTCATTCGAGATCTGAGATTATTTCTAACATTATTTATCCTTCATACATAATGATGGTATTTAGCTATCATCATTTCTAACATTATTGATCCACCCATTTCTACTTAATTTTACCCTTCATCCATTATTTATCAAATTTGATTTCATTTCTAACATTCTTCATAAATAATGTAAATCTCATATCTCGAATTGACGGAGAAACGTATGTTGATCTATTTTGGTGTTAAGTTGTTGATGAATAATGTTTCGTTTGAGAAGATGAATAAGGCGAAGGACGCCGCCGCAGCTGACGGCGGGGCGGCGGAGGAAGATCGGGGGTTGAAGAAGTTTCTTGTTAATTATCAAAGTGTAAAGCTTTAGCTATTAAAGATGATAGATTCAGTTGTGATGATCATAGTGAAGTGTGATAAATGATGGTGGGGTTATATGGGGTTATGCGGATATTTTTTGTTTGCCCAACAAATCTAAGTTTGTGGGAGTGGTTTTGTTTATTGTTTCATTTTTAGGCTTCTGCAACTTGAAGCATCACCAATTGATAGCATGGTTGATTTTTTATCAATAATGGGAATAAAATTCATTTTAAAGCATTCAATAAATAATTAAATGCATTTTCTTTTAATCAATATGCTTGAGTTAATAACGGTTTGTATAAAAAATTGTTTTTTTATTGTTAATTGTTGTTGTGAAGAAGATGAGAAATGAGATAAAGAGATGCAGAGGAAGGAGAAAAGGACAAATTAGTCATTTAATATTATAAGTAAGCAATCCACCTACGCATGAACTACACATGTGTCATTTCGTAAAGTACACGTGGATATAAAATAATGACATGGAAATAGATCCGGTCATTTTGGTAATATTAACACAAAACTAACAAGTACGTTGGTCTAGTCGGGACGAAAATTAGTTCGTTGGTCAAGTCGGGACAATTTTAAAACTTCGTAGATATTTTATGACATTGACCCAAAGTGTATTTATTATTGCTTTCTCTTTTTTACTTTTTAGCACAATGACAGTAACGTCTTTTTTAAAGTTTGTAATAATAATTTCAAACAATGGTAATATAGTAATTTTGATAGACTTCTTATTTATTTTTAGTAGTTGACAATTAAATTAGGACATATAAAAAAACATGGACTATAAATTTAAGACGTAGGAGTAGTTGTTATTAGATAAATTGTTCTTTGACTAATTTTTGTTGAACCCTTTATTTGTGACAACAGTTTTATAAACATATGTGTTTTTGACAGGTGTTAACTTAAAGTACTTTTAGAAAAGAGTAAAATGAAAAATGGGCAAATGGTCTAAAAATGCATCGAAGTTACTTTTTTTTTCTTTTGTAGGCATTCATCTTTTAATTATTCTTTTGTGTGTCTGGAATATGCTAATCTTTCTATTGTAGCCATGATTAGTAAAAAAAATCTGACGTGACATATTTTTAACCCATTTTCCTCGTTTTTCGTTACAATATTCCCGTTATACAATTTGAGGGGTCCGTTTTTGGCAAAAAACAAAGTACAAGGTTTTTTGCCTTCTTATAACATATAAAACCTAAACACACACAACAACAACAACACGATCAAACCACACTCGATCAAAAAACCCTAATTGTAACAATCATCAATTCTGGAAATTTCGTAATTGCCAGATACTCTAAGAAACCTAATTTATGTAATAATGTATGTCTTAATTCATTAACTTTTCTAATTTTTAAATATATTTTGGTTGAGTTTTCCCTAATTTAATTTGATGAAGAACCCTAATTTTTTTCTTTAATCTATCAGAATGATCCCTGATACCGACCTGCATCAATTTGATGTTCATAATGATGGTTACTTTGCGCATTTATCGTTAAATTATGTTGATGGTGTCATCCTTGAAATGTCTGTTCCAAGGATGCCGTATAAACAGTTAGCTGGATTTTTAGAAGAAAAGTGTGGCTGCTACTTTCAAGGTTTGTATTACCAAGTACCAAGCCAAGACTTAGAAAGGGGTTTAGTTAGGGTAAGTGATGATAGGTCGACCTCTTACATGTTTGATGTTGAAGAAACATTTGGTAGGCTTAATCTTTATCTTGATCACTTAGATATGAATCTTTCAGAGTATTTAAGTCAAGCTATTACATATGACATGGATGATTTAGTTTCTAAGAAAATAGACCCTCCCAAAAAGAGGTATTGCAAAGATTTTTCTGTTGATGAAATGTTTGAATGGACTGAGATGGAGGTTGAAACTGAGGGTGTTGAAGCTATGACTAGTACTACAGAGGGTTTTGAAGCTAGGAATAGTACTACACAGGGTGTTGAAGCTAGGACTAGGACTAAAGACAAGGGAAAAGAAAAGGTTAGTGAAGATGCATCACATGTTGTTGAAACTAGGAAATGTACTGTTGAAGTTGACAATGAGACTGAGTATGAGAGTGATGAAGAGAGTGACTATCAATCAGATAAGTCAGTTAACTATCTTAGTCCTGGAGAAGATGAATTAATTGAACTTAGAAATAGGATAAAAGTTAATAGAAAAGAAAAGGCTAAAGCAAAAGATAAATTAGATTCAGGAATGAATGAGCCAAATTTAGAAAACATTATGCCTGCAGATAATGTTAGAGGTGAGACTTTTAAGGAACATGATAATTACATGAATGAGCTGCTGAAAAGTCTTAAGACTGTTGATAAAGATGGAATCACTGAAGATCCTTTCATTTTTGTTGAAAAACAGGTGGTGAGGT